>CAJUYH010000183.1:0-81978 GCA_910591685.1 Galerucella tenella | reverse complement strand
TTTTTTTCATTTATTCACCGCATCAACCGCTAAGGTTATTAGCGGGATAGTAATATAATACAAAAATATTGAATACAAATATAAATTTTAAATTTTTTCAAATAAGCTAGTGTTCTTTAGGAAGTTTATCACATTATCCAATTTTAAAAGTAGGGAATCTTCAATTTGTTTGGGTAATTGTGCTATCGTTCTGGCTTGATGATACTGTGGACAGCTTGTTAGGAGATGGCTAGAGGAAAGTTGTATGATACAATTACATCTCCGTGGTTCTTCTTTGGTGATGAGTTGTAGATGCGTTAATGATGTATGACCAATACGGAGGCGGTTGATAAAAATTTGGTATTTTCTTTCCCGTGGAAGAGGTAGCTTAGATCTCACTCGAGGTTTGATTTCATTAAGTTTTGAATCGTTCACGTTCCACAATTGCTGCCAGGTGTTATAAATATGGTCCTTGATGGTGATTTTGATGTCTGTTGGAGGAATTAACGGAGAAGTATTAATAGTGGGATTGGTAAATGAATTTTTGGCTATTTGGTCCACTTTCTCGTCGCCTTCGATTCCTGCATGTGATGGAACCCAGAGAAATTTTATTTCTTTGTTTCTTAGTAGTGGACTAAATATTCCTTAATTTCTGATAGGAGGGTATAATTGTTTCAATCCCTGTAGAGCGCTTAATGAGTCTGTAACAATGAGTACATTAGAATCAATATATCTGCAAAGTTTTAGTGCTTCATTAATAGCGTACATCTCGGCAGTGAATATGCTCCATTTTTTTCTAAGTTAAGAAGCTACGGTGTGTTTGTCATTATAGACAGCTGCAGGTACTTCATCCTTATTCTTGGATCCATCGGAGAAAATAAGTTCATAGCCTTGATATTGCTCTATCGTTTCTTAATATTTTGCTTTAATGATTGATTGGGAGTGAGAATGTTTTTGATATATTTGAAGGAAGAAGTCCATTTTAGAAATATATAGTTTCCATGGTGGGGTAATGTCTATATGAAGCGTATTAGGATTGAGTTCTAGTCTATATTTTAGGCGTTTAATTTTTTCATGAAACACAATATTTCTTTGGCAGAATTTTGATAGTGATAATATTGATTATTGGATTTCAAGAGAAACGAGAAAGAGTTATTCTTATCATAGCCTTACAACGTAGTTCAATGAGAGCATTTCTTTACGAAATTTTAGGTGAAAGTTCATCTGCTATATAGGATGTGGAGGCTGCTAACCGGCCTGGTGCGAAATGCTCCGAACAGAATACGAAGTGCAGTACTTTGAATTGTATCTAATTTTTGTAGTAGTGAGTTCAGATATCTATTTTGTTACCTTTTAGTCCTTTACATTCAAGCCAGCTACTTGTACATCTTTTAAATACACCTTGGAACGTTTTACTGAACACCGGATTATATTTAATGCGATTTGTTGGAAGTGTCATCATTTTTCTCGATTTGAAAAAAATCCACCAGACAAACAACTGCCTCTCCTTCTGGCCACGCCAATACTACAGCAGCAATATGGTAAAAGACCTTTAGGAGTATTTTCATCCCAATTTCAGCAATATTATTTTCTCCACCGTGTATGTATGTATTTTGGGGTGACATTCACTGAGACCTAAAAGATCTATTGTGCCCTCTCACTTTTACTTAGTTTTTGAGTAAAGTCTCAAAAACTAGTAACTCCATTTCCTGGAGGAATTTTGGGATATCTGCAGGCTCTAACTTAGGTAAATGTTCCTCTTCTATCCAGTAACCTCCCAGGTGCTGTGCAGCTAGAAAGTATGTGGATGTCTTCCCTAAATTCGGACCTGTTTTTCTTCCTTATGTTGACCGCTCAATCTTTTAGTATAAACGCCAAGCTTCCTTCGGTGTCGCGTTTTTCATAGTTGACAGTTTTTCTGTCTAATTGCTAGGCAACAGTTTCTCATTAAACAACCCAAATTTACCCGATACAATACAAAACTCTTCAAAACTCATTAAAGGTTGGAAAGTGTCATATTACACACCTTTACTTCCCGCCCTCACCACCCACCCTCACCACCCACCCTCACCGCCCGCCCTCTAAAATAATGTGATCGTTTCCTAATATTATCTATTTTAGATGAATATTTTTTATATTTAAAATATAACGCATTGATAAATATTATAATACCTATTTCTGGAGGGGTACAATCCATTAATTCTTCATCTGACATTTTCCTTAATTTATTATTCACGAACTTAATATCCATCAGACTTTATCTGACATTTATTTATATTGGTGACAATTGTCAAATATAATATTTTAGGTGTGTTCAGAACGAAACAAAGATTTATTAATTTTATTATTTATTAATAATAGCTAACCTCGACGCTGAGCGTCTCGGTTAACCAACTAATCTCTCGACAGAAATGAAACTCTTCCCACCTCGTGACCTCGGTGTGTAATATACTATATTCCGTGCTTGTAAAATATTCGACTGTTTTTGAAAAAGTATGTGTACTGCCATTGGTAGCAGATTCCTGTTATATTTGGACGCCTCCTTCATTAGAAAGTAGTTCATTGCTACTGATTTAAATAAATTAACAAAATAATAAAACCGATATTTTGGAGACAGATTAATCTTAATTCTAATTTAGCGTTTTTTAAAATGACATTTGAGATGTGAAATGAATAAAGAATATTTAAATCGGTTTAAAGAGTACATTAACATAAATGTAGAGGGAGAGTTAGTAGCTTAATTCGTTCGAATTAATTGGATTATAAAATTATAATAGTATATTATTCACGAAGTAAATATTATCCATCATTTGCGAGTAGAATACTATATTTTGTCCACCACTATTAATTACCTGTTAATAAATGAATTAATTTTTTTTTGGTTCCTCCAATCAGTGGCGGATGTAAGACATTGGAGGCGCTAGGCAAGGCTTTTCGAGCGGCCCCTAGAACCGGGATGTATTTTCTAAAATTAAACCGAAAATGGCAAGTTTAGGGTTTTTTAAGGGCTATTTTAATACAAATTAAACCTCAAAATCCAACAGAAAAATTAATTTGCAGTGGACTTTCTTTGAAATAATTATTCAATGTACGCTTGGATGTTTTGAAATCACAAGTTTGTAGCCTATCCAGTTAAGAAGTTAACTACTTTGGGGAAAGAGCGGAAAGAGCGGCATTTTCACTCTATGCTGGTGAAAAGTCAACAACTCTTACTCGAAGTGAAAAAGTCATTATTTTCAATTTAGAATGTGGATTTGTAAGGTATTAACGCACAATGACAAAATGAACTACAGTATATTGTATTATGTTCAGTCAAATACAAATAAATCATATGATTTTATACCTAAGCTCTAAACTTTTCTTTCTTTTTGAGCTGCAAACTCTTTAATCAGTTCATCATAGTCCAAGTTATTACAATGTTCAGCATTAGCTACAAAACTTGCTAAGCTAGACAATCTTACGTCAGAGAGCATTTCGTAAATCATTATATTATCCTTTTTAAAATTCTAAAAGATCTTCCTCATACACAGAAAAAAATTCGCAGGGTCGTATTTTTTGTAGAGTTTCACTGCTTTTATTAAACCGTTCTAAAATATCGCACCGCATGTTAAGCTATTTCTATTTTCGAAAACTCTTTGCAGAGTGTATTAATGATTTGCACTAATTGCACTGTAAAACCTTAACTATTGACTAAATCAAAAATGTTTTCAATTAAAGTTGTTCCTCAAAATACGATCTACAAAAATGGTCTTGTCTTGCGGCCCTAGGCGGTCGCCTAGTCTGCCTAGTGGTACATCCGCCACTGCCTCCAATTTAAAAAGGGATCGAAGGGCTTCATATACCTATAATTTTTTAAATGTTTCTGTGACTAAATTTGAAGATACTATTATTTTTTTAGCTTCTTTTATTCTTGGTTAGGTAATATTCATTTCAGTGCCTAATTCGAGATCCATATTATAATTTCTAGTAATTTCAATTGATATTCAGTTTAATAATTAGAATTCTTGAAATCAGCTATAAATTATTTGAAACGACACTTTATTAGTTTGACATTATCAGACGCTCTATATAAAACAGCTTGATAAGTTATTATTTATGTCTCAGTAGCGCAATGGCATAGAAGTCTCAGAGGCTTGATATGAAGATATGTAGGCATAGGGTTCGAATCCTGGTGGCGTTGATCATTTTTAGAACTCTAGTTCTTCAGGTTAGGTAAGTCTGACCGCTACGTTACTTGGAGCGAGGGAGGTCGCGACGCAAAAGATCTGGCCGTTACGTTACGTTGTTACGTTATGTGCCTTGAGCGCGTGGGTGTCGCGCTCTCTCCTCAGTCTCAGAGCTAGTATCGGCGCAAAATGTTGATTGTCAGCATACATTGTATTATTAATTACAGTTAATAATATGTACTTTGTGCCAAGCAACTTAATGATAAGATTTTTATAATCAATACTACTGAATATTTTTGTTTCATCCAGAGTAAAATAAATTCTTATATTAATATGTGTATTCATTTATTGATTCAAAAAATTTGATTATTGCTTAGAAAGAACTAAAGTTCTTACCATGTGTCCCTCGACACGTTCTTCAATTTTTTATTTATTTTATTGTGAGATTTGTATATAAAATATTCCGAAAGCGGTACACAGTTTTCTAGTTTTACCAAGAGTATATAAAAAAAATGGGAATAGTAATGCAGCTAATAATCAGAGCAATTGAAGCTGCGAAAAAAAACATAAGTAATAGATAATTAATGAAAACTTATACTATAATTAAAGATTATTAAAATAATAATTGAAAGAAACATTATCAGTAATTAATTATGAATAGCTTGTCTACTTGTTTCGCTGGCATATTCATGCAAGATGTGTAGCATTATTAAGCTTAGGTCCAAGACACGAAAAACTTCTTCCTCCAGCAGTTTTTTCCATTGCTCGATATTGGTTAATTTTGTAATCTTTGGCATGATAGATCGTTGAGAAATATTCACAATACCCAAATACAACTTTTCTCCAACCTCTTAGTTTGTGAGATACAGGCTGTAGAAGAAATACACAATTTATTTCATATCTTCTCGGAGAATGAAAGTACAAATTTAAATTTTTTGTAGGTTATTGTCTCTTCAAAACACATCGACTGTATTAATAGAGTACACGCATATTTCATATTTTGCTTGAATATTAATTTATAATAATAAATATTATATCAAAAATTACTAATAATAGGAAATATACCAGTTTCCATTGGGAATTACTGTCAAATTTTGAAATAAAATTCAAATTTCAATGCACCTTTCGACCACAACCCGAGGATTTCCGAACGCTACCGATGATACGTGTGATGTCATATCTCTTGTGTTTACTTATGTCAATATGGCCGGTATTGCATTAGGTTATGTGTAGTTGTGTGTTTATATTGTATTTTAATCAACTATTATTTGCTTCATCGACGTAAAAATATCATTTATATGTTTGTTTGAGACCATTACGTGTTTGTGTTTACTTTTTTTATTTCTAAAAGTCAACGTAAAGTGGAAAGTGGACATAAATATTCGATATTTTCGAGGATATTTCAAAACTTTTGGAAGAATATATTTTATTTACTAGTTCAGTGTTCAGTGACGATTCTTTCATATTTTGTGAGTAGATATGGCTAGCGAAGGTTTTGTAAAAGCAAAAACTGATAACTTGCTCAAAGTAGACTCATTTATGCTGCTTGAATTTATGAAGTTAAACAGCTGCTTCAATGCAGAGAAAATAAGAGGAGTTAAAGCATTATCGTGAGTACGATTTAAACTATGTTTTAATTATATATTATATACCAACCATATTTCGATGTGTGGTCCTGAGAAAATGATGTTTTTATGGTTGATTGCTAGACATATAGGTACATAACCTCAAACTATTTAAGAATAATAATTACCAGCATAGAAGTAGGTACTTACATTAAAATGGTCTTCACAAACAAAAGTAATGCCCTTCTCTTGAGTGTATTTTTGCTTGCGCCACCAGGTAAAGTAACAAATATTTTGTCTGGAGTTATAATAGACGTTGATTTACACACTGGAACAATGCAATACTTGGAATACAAATTTTTTTTCGGCTTTATCCATTTTCAAGGCTTTCAGAAACAAATTAGGTCACAAGAACTCAGAGCGTGATACACGAATGAGAACGTAAACAAATAACGTCACACCATGGTGCAGCCATCTTTATGACGTAAAGCGCGTTTTGGCGGACTTCCAAATTTTATGATTTTTGAAGTCGTTTTAAAAGTAAAGTTTATATTTTTTTGGAAAAATAGGCAGGCAAGGTGTTAGGAGACCTGATAAAGCGTCAATTCTCACTAATAGCAAAATTTATGCTTGTACCCTATTGTTGATTTAAGTTTTAAAACCGCTTTTTTCAAATATAAAATTGTCTAACATCTAATATTTTCGTTTCAGCAAATAGAAGTCCACTGCTATATCTTCTCGTTTTTCCAACGATTTTGAGGAATATTTTTGGCGAAACCTGTAGAATGTCTCCACTCAACCCCAGCTGATAAATTAGGTGATTAACCATTACTTTATATTGTAGTGTGGTATGAGATATGTTGGAATTTATACAATATACATCTAAATTTAAACTAAATAGATAATAGAGTTCATCTTCTTGGTGTGTCATCGATTGTTAGTGTCCTTACGTTGGAAGAAATGAAAAATGAAGGCAGGTCTGTGATTAATCACAATAATGAACCGTTAACCCTAAACTTTGACTTAAAAAATTGATGAGTTGATGTTTAGAATACGCGCAAGCGCGACCTATCAATTGGGAGAAATTTTATCATTAAAAATAGGCTGCAGACGTACCTTTGGTATTGGCAATGTGTCTTGCGTCTTTTTCTAATGTCCCACTGATTATTTATGAAAAGTGAATATTAATCTTATTAGTAAAAGTCAAAGCAAAAGCGAAGAAATTTCTGGTGGGCTACAGAAATCTGCAACCAACCTATATAACAGAATGTGCCTTCGCAGACGATCTAATGATATGTGCCAAGAATCAAACGGACCTGCAAAATAATTTAAATCTATGGTATGAAGCACAAAAGAATCACAACCTGAAAATTAATGCGAATAAAACAAAAATAATGGTGATCGGAAGAAACGAAGTCCAAACAGTTGTTAGTTTAAGCGATAAAGAATTGGAACAAACGGATAACTTCAAGTATCTAGGTGTCTTGATAAACAAAGACGGGAAGAACGAAGCGGAAATTAACAACCGGATAGAAAGCGCAACCAAGTTGTACTATTCATTGAGTAACACGCTTGTAAGGAAGAAAGATGTGTCGACGAAGACATAGCTGATAGTACTACAAAACCATATTCAAACCGATCCTGATCTATGGTTGTGAAATCTGGGTACTGACGGAACAACAGAAGAGCAAAATACAAGCCATAGAAATGAAATTCCTAAGTGGCATAAAGGGCATCACAAAAAAAGACCGAGTGAGAAATGAAGTTATTAAAAAGGAATTGGAGGTCGAGCCGATCATAAACAGTATAGAACGACAACAACTGAAGTGGTTTGGGCATATGGTGAGAATGGACAGCTCGAGACAAGACAAGTTGATACGGCAAACCAAACCGAAAAATAGAAGATCTAGAGGCAGGCCTAGGAGGAAATGGGATGATGTAATAGCTGGCATCCTGGAAAAAAATAACAAGAGCTGGAAGGAAGGGAAAGAACTTGCACGAAATAGAAGGAGCTGGGTGAAATTTGTGTATAAAAACGACTGAAACACTTAAGTACAAACCTTGTATGGACAAAACACCTTAACACCTTCGGGAATATTAAGGTTTATGATTATGATGATGAATCTTATTGCTATATTTATTTCAATGAAACAAAAATATGCCTAGATACACGGGAAAATATCAGCATTTTGGGAATTCTCAAGTATTTTCAGTGAGAAAAAGAAGCTGGTGATTATTAATTTCATTGCCTTTTCGAATTTGGTTGAATACGATCCTGTTGACTCCATTAATCAAATTTAAGGTTAGCTATATGTCAAAATAGCAAATAAAATAAACGACTTACCCAAAACCAGGATATACGTCACAAACGATGATGCACACCAAGAAGGCTATTGAATGTACTATATGATGTGGGTCTAAAACATAATTCCTAAATATTTTATTTTTTGTTTTGAAGGTTGAATATTGGTATTTTTCCGCACATTGATGATGTAGTTCGGCAGATCTGGTTCTAAGGATGCATATGGCAGGTAAAATATTTTTTTAATCTATTGAAAAAAGCCTATAGTCAAATCACTGTTTTATACAGTTTATACACACGGTTTCCGAGATACTGCCGGTCGCCATCGTTTGGGAATCACCCTCTAAATAAATTAGCAAATCCGCAGTTTACTACCTAATAAGAAATCTGAATATTTCTCAAACACTGTATAATAAATTCAATTTTATATTTTAAAAATGAACAAAATAGATCAATTTTGTAGCTTAATAACCCAAGGACAAAATAAAAGTCATAAAAGCATTATTCTCATGGAGAATAACTATTTGAATTGTCGTGTATATTGTTTCGCTTGTTGCATCCAAGGGCAAGTGAGGTAGTTGATGTCGGCTATCGAAGTCCGGTACTCATCGTACACTGTATTTGCTCAAAATGCTTTTGTAACAGATTGTTAAACCATGCGTTAACACCAGCACGATTCCCATTTTTCTTTCTGCTTACGTCTCTCTGATGATGATAAAAAGTTAATCGAAATGCTAACCTTTGACAAGACCTCGAACAGGGTCGGCGATATCAATTTAAAGAGACCGTTATTTTTGGTGCTCAAACACTCCATCCATTTATCATCGCTGTGTTTAAATTTTTGTTATTCTTTTTTCTTGGCTTCGAAACAAAATCCTTTAAATTAAGATCATTTACTTTGTTTGATTTATCACGGTTGCAATACACAATATGGAGGTTAAAAATTGTTAATAATTGACATTTACGTTTAGTAGACCAAATCTTATTGTTATTTTGATTTGTTTGAACTGCAAACAAACTTAAAATACAAGGCAATGAAGCACCGATCAACAACAACATTTTTTTATTGTAAAGAAATGAAGTGGAACAAAATAAAAGTACAATAAAAGGATGTCTAGTCTAGCGCAGTTAATTTCTAGGCATCATAATTGTTTTTAAAAGAGTTAACTGTTAAAGCGTTACCAAATGTCAAACACAATTTTTTTTCAAATCTGAATCTGGTATCAGTAATCAGAGGAAAAATATGTGACCAGTCACAACCTAACTTATTACTCAAAGCTCTGTAGACTATTATTAAATCGCCGCGAGGCTTTCTACCCCCGAATGCCGAACAGTTTATCAGTCTTAGGCCAAAGATTACAGAATAAAAATATAAGATGTTTCACTCGTTCAAATTTATCGCGTAAAGCACCGATGCCGCTGGTGACTGTCTGGTGACTTGACAGTACGTTGCTACGTCCTTACTTGCATTTAATTTGGCATATTATACGGGACGTCGCCCGTCGAGCGCTGTTATTTTAGAACAGTGTTTATTGGTTGTTCGTGTTTTATATTTATGTTGTATAGATTTTTTAAATTTATTAATTAATTGTTGAAATGAGCAAAAAGTCATATTAATATTTTTCTCTTTAATAGCGAAGCTTAAACACTAAATATTTTGTAATATTTGCTAATACGAAATTACGGATTTATTTTTATAATAAGAATATTATATAAACAAGTACATTACGCAAGAAAACGCAAAAATTCAATTCTATAGCTAACCAAAGGGGAATTGGTCAGTTCCTTTTGAACTGGCTCCAAAAGAGCTGTTGAATCAACCTGTTATAAAAAATAACATACACATCCTGTCAGATAGCCAGGCTGCTCTTGAAGCACTGAGCTGGAACAGGATAAAATCTTGAATGGTATATAACTATCTATAAACCCTTGAAATACTAGGCAAAGGAAACAGAGTCATTTTGACCAGGATGCCGGCGCATCAAGGAGTGGAGGGCAACGAGGAGGCCGACACTCTGGTAAAAAAGGGATCAGAGACTGTATTTATCGGACCTGAACCATTTTTTTGCATTGCGGAAAGCACTACTAGATCAGCCGTAGCTACCTGGGCGGAGAGGAAAACCTACACATACTGGACAGACATACTGGGGCTCTCTCACTCGAAGGCGTACACATAGTACCCTTCGAATACAAAGAATAACCAGATCCTGGAATGGAGTAGAAAAAACCTACGCATTCTGTCGCGACTGCTTACTGGACATTGTCTACCAAATTACCACCTAAAGAAGATGAGTCTGGTTCAGTCCTCGGACTGTCGGTTCTGTAATTTGGAGGACGAAACTGCGGAGCACATACTATGCTCATGCCCAGCCTTGGGCATAGTAAGGTGTAATATATTCGGTTTTAGTACCCTAGAGCCGAATGACTTCAAAAAAGTATCAATAAATACAATCATGGACTTCGTCAGAGCACAGGATTGAGGGGTCAATTGTAACCCCTAGTGGTGAGTCGCAATAGACCTTACGAAGGTCGCAGTGGAGGTGGCGGGAGGGCCCCATTCACATGGAACCTAACCCAACCTAATCCAGTTCAAAAGTATGTTTGCAATATACGATATAATGGTAAGTTAATAGAGCTACAACATTTTTTATAGTTATACCGTCTAGTCCGAGAGAGGAGTATGTTTTGAGAGACATAATTTTCTTCCTAATAAGATCTGGCTCAAACAAAATTTCACATAAATTGGTTTGATTTCGAGTTTACTCATTGTGCCATATATACGGCATATCATATTCTAAAATTCTGGCACTGATTCACTGAAACCTCTGGGACTGAAGAATGATTTCACCAAGATGGACCTTATAACAAGACTGTTGAATATGATCTCTTGACATAAACGAATATGATCTCTTGACATAAACAGTGCAACCAAAAGCACAAAACTCCCAAGGAAATGAGTGCCGAGAACTTGAAGCCTTGACTAAGCGTAATGAACTAATCAATCAATCAATGTTTGACTGCATAACAATAAATGATCGATGTATTGTATCTCGTCATGTGCCACGTTGCTAACCGCATCAGTTTGTTAAGTTGATGTTTGTGGTGTGTGGTATTGCAGAGAATGTCTCACATATTTCGACCCATTTTGCTTTTTTCAAATTTTTATTTTAATGACCCTCCAAGGATGTATCCCAGAGAGTTTCCTTTTCCTTCACTGCATCAATTAAAATTCCAGTGGACACGTTTTGGTCTATTCTTATCTTGGTCACCAACACTATTATGCGCGTATACTACTTTTTTGCGCGATCGATCTTTTTTGTTTATTTACAGCATCGGTTGTCAGGACGGTAGGTTGTGTTTACTAGTTTCTAAGTCCAACACGTCGATAAGTGCCGTAAGTACCGACGTCTCAGCCCTACATACATTTAAGTGGTCCTAAATAATATATTACTTCATTCATTACACAAAAGGAACAAAAAAATAAGAAGATTTATATTTTTTTATAGCGATTCCTTGAATTTTCTGGTATTATTGCTTCACATCCTATTTTTCACGCTTTTTCTACTTCAGTATCACTCTCACTCATTTTATATAAATTAATCGAAAATTCAAGTTGAGAGTATAGACTTTATAATATAATCTTAAGTTTCACAGTAAAGGCATTTGTTTGTTCATAAATAATATCTTGGAAACACTTAGCAATTTCTCAACGATTATTGAATTATATCATTGGCAAGTCGGCAACCGCCTACTTTATATCAAAATGCAAATATATTTTAAACTGATCGAGAAGTGTAAATGTCACTTTTCAGTTTTCGTTCATTTCGATGAAATTTAAATTATTTTATTTGAAATTTATTTCAAAACGATCGCGCAAAAATGGTATAAGCATCTCGAGCGTTAAGGATTTTACCTGTCTCCAGCAAAATTGGAGGCTTCGCTACGCTCTACCTCAAAACCATGGAGACTATATACCTACATGCTCCAAACATTGCTGTCGACCGGTAAACAACCCTTACCGTAATTGGCATTTACATAAATGCTCTCATAATGTATTTAGACGAATAGTATCGCCACTATCCGTGACTGCAAAACGCTACAGCAGTGCATAAATAGACGTATTTGTTCCAATGCATCTAGAATCTGGATGTTAATTTAATGTTAGATGTTCGGCGACATAAAACGCCTGCATAAAAGGGCTCTAACCAGTGTTGTAGTTGCAATAAATGACGAGAAATATGTATTTTCATACAATGTGTGGTTCAACTCACGGGAAATCTTCTCTTTATTTCTCTTAGCATACCCAGAGATATTAATATTAAGAGCTTGTCTTCATAAATAGAGAACTTCAAAATCACTTATTCAAGAACTGCAAATGAAAAAAAACAAATAATCATCAGATTCCAAAATCAACAAACTGAAGAAAAAAAAACATACTTCAGATAACGGTAAATAACATCGTATAGATAATAAAAGCATTTATAGGAGATAGTAACCAGTAGGCAAGTTATCGGCGACTTTTATTTTCTAGGCAACACTTAAAGTTTATTTTACACCTCCAAGATATGCCTCGCTATCTTGAACCTCATTAAAACAATCTCCTTTCGATTGATCTAGCGTAAAAAATAGCGGCGAAAGAGGAATAGAGAACATGATATAGGCCAGTCACCAGGTATGAGGAATGTATATTATGTTCTAAGGACGAAACAACAATATATTCATATTTTAGGAATGAAAAGGTTTTTAAAAAGCCTTATTATGAAAAATAGAAGACTATATTACGTGAAAATTGGTAGAGAAGTAATGGCACCGTACACTAACTACCGACAAGTAAATTCACTTCGTCGATTTATGGGTTACCGAAAATTTCCTTACCCCTTCTATCGTTTGGCGAGTTCTGGCTAGTTTAAATCGAGAAAGTTTTGAGTATTATGATAACAGACGTGTAAGGCGCCAGAGAAAAGATGTACCAAAATTTTCAAACGTTCCGACGCAAGTGAATTTACTTGTCGATAGTTAGTGTACGGTGGTAATAGCAAACATCAAAATGTTACATGGCAATGGGACGTTTTAACAAAGACAAGGTGCTCATTGAGACACTGAGCCCATAGTTCTAAGCACAATTGTGTCAATTTCCACGTAGAATGAACTAGGCAAGAACATTATAGTTACCACACCTTCATACTGTGCGCTAGTTGCAATTGAGTTGTCGAAATAGGCAAGGCAGCTGAGGCCGAAAAACAGACTAAGGGAAGAAGAATTTTAGCGATCGCAGAACTATTTCATAGTGCTCCTTTAATGGAAGTTTGTTTTTTGAATGACTAATGCCCGATTTCACTAACCATTTCCGAGTCAGGAATTTAGGAATTCCTAAATGCAATTTACATTTCACCACGCGCTAAGTAATGCCTTAGAGTGATAATATTACGTATTTCCCATCACTTTTTGATCAATCCTGAAAGGATTGTGGGAACAGCTTTGCGAGTGAGGCCCCTTTTTGTCCCAATAACAATATATTGTGGTTCAAAATATCTGTTGCAAACTTTGTAGGATTTATAAATCTGTTCAGCGCTTAATTCCTTTAGTTTTGGATTGCAAATAAAGGCAACCCATTCATTCAACAACAAAGGGTCATGTTTGGGAAACTATGTCGTTTTGATGTAATGTCTGTACACCCAGGAACGCAACACTTCACACCAACCATTATAAATATTATGAATTATCACACTTGATAAGACTTACAGTACCTAATTAAAACACAAATAACAGCAGCAAATGGCAAAAGGAAACAGTCTATAAAAGACAATCTGTGAAGACAATGGTGACAACAACTATATGACAGCTTTGAATTTAAAAATCTTTTCTTCTTTTCGTGATAAAGGCCTTAGCTGCCAGGCCTGTTTCGACAACTCAATTGCAACTAGCGCTTCAGGTGGATGGGTTTGAAACCTCATTTTTGTATTCAAGGTCATCTATAGGTTAGACTGTTTTGTGGTGATTGAGACCATTATTGTGAAGAGTGAAATGTTGCACCTTTTGCTTCCCATAAACTTTTTTTGTTAAACTTTCAATTAACATTTAATTAACCGATTCTTTATCTCGACTAATAACACTCAAGGTATTGGATTGATTAGTAAAATGCATCTATCCATCAAAAGATCAATTAGGACTGTCATTTTTCATAGCATTCTTGCCATAGTACTACCTTTCTTTGGTTAAATAACTTCAAATAATTAATTATTATTTTGATATCAGTGCAACAGTTTGCGACACAATAAATCTATTAATAGAATTATAATTATTATTCAAAAAGAAGCATCTTAACTTTATCTGTGTATTTCGGATTGTACTTTAGCCGGCCTAAACACGGCGAGCGGTATATAGACAGAATGACCAGAGGCCAGTTAGTATGGCTGGCGAACTCTACGATCGAGGCTGCTGTTCACTGGATGTGGCTGACGATGACGCATGGCGTGACCGCGCTAGAAAATGCTCCGCTTCCGGTGACCTGGCTTCTGCTTCTTCTTATTTTTATTCGAGATCAGCGTCGTACTTTAATCAATTCAAACAAATTAAAGAAATAGATTTAATTAAAATAAACAGTTAAAATGCTCAATGGTTACCGACACGTAACCGATTCGTATAAATCAAATCCAATATGTCACAGTATAAATAAACGTCATGGGTAACATCCCAAAGGAGGGTCTTTTACGAATTGGGAGTTGAAGGAAGTGAATATTATTTAATTAAAATATAAATTTTAATTTCTCAACCGGTTTAAGTGAAATCATACAAATTAAACATCGATTCACATCAGGTGTACAATGTCCTACGCAGCGAGTAGTGCGTAGAATATCGAGGGCTACCAGTCTATTATCGTTTTCCTTCAATAGCACTATTTAATATAATAGTTTCGTATCCAAGTTATCGATTATAGGTCCAAAACAAATTCACTTGCTTACTTGAAACGAATGACATTTAATGACAGCACGACTACTCCAAATGTCCCACACACACAGCGCAATGCGCATTGTATGAAAACCTAAAATGCTTAGCGTACCTTAGCACGACGCGCGGGATAGACGTAAATTTTGCACTTGCACATGGAAGTGGAGACTTAAGGCAGCACATACACGTAAAGGTAATTGACACGGGTTTGTCGTTTGTTTACATTTTTCCGTTGAGAGTTCCCCTAACCCAACTTTATTGTGTTATTTTTATTTGGTTTGATCTCCATATTGTGAGCGAGTTTTTACTTTTTTCTGTATCTCAAGTGAAATATGCTAGCAATTTTGGATTTTAAGGCGTTAATAGATGAAAAAAATAATGATGATGATTATTTACGTGAAGTGAATCGTTTATATTCGAGTGCCTAGCTCGTAGCAACACACAATTTGACGTTAAACGCATCTAAATATGTCCGAGAAGTACTCACCACGCACGCGTTCTTGTCAAATGCTGGGTTTGCGTATTAATCATTTCCTCAATTGTCTAATATGTACAATGCCAACCGATGCTTTAGCGTAGTACGTAGGACCATAGATAACGTATGACCTCTCATGGTGTAATAGAGAAGAAGGTGTGTTACCGCGCACGACAATCAAAAAAAACTTCCAAAACGCCGCCATATTGAAAAATCAGCCAATCAGAAAATAACGCGCGAAATCAAGCGCTTGACAAATAACTGAATTTGAAACGAAAACAAGGGAAAAAATCTTCATTTAACAATAAAGACACTCACTTAATGTTCCAATGTTCAGAGTTCACAATTTATTACAAAATTGAACGATTACAACAAATAAGATTTGGTTGTGTAGGTAATAGTTATGATAGTCATTCAAAACATTAAACATATGATTGGCAATATGGCGGCGTTTTGGAAGGTGCGCAGAACATGACGAAAATTCGTCTTCCGTGGGAGCACACCTTCTTCTCATTACACCATGGGACCTCTAAGGCGCATTTTACGTGTGAAACGGGACTAGGATTGTGGTTTAATTGTGGATTGTGTACTTTTCCGCACGCTAGTAGAAAAAATGAATATCACTTTGCACCCACAACGTATTTATTATTTTGACGTTTACACTTGAAATAAATTCGGAAGTTACTGTATTTCTGTACGACACTGTAGTTGCCACAACCTGCCGGCGATCCTAACTGCGAACACTTTACTTCTTGCTCTCATTCCAATATGGCCGGCTGGTCAGATTCGGATTCTCTCGAAGCAAAGATTAAGCAGTCGCCTCGATATGACCAGGTAATTGCTACTTAACAAACATGCATTTTCTACTATTACCGTGATCTAAAATAACCATTAGCCCAAGAATATGTTCGATTAGAAAAAAAATCGTTACGTAACACGCTACTATTTGTAGTATACAAGGTGCGTTAAATAAATTAAAAATATGTGTAGTATTAAGATATGTTTGATTTAAAATTGCACAAATCTAGTTATCAGTAGATTGTAATTGTTGACTATTACTTTCGGTCCGGGTAGAAAGGTCGTAATTTCAATGGTAAGTTTATTTGACGTTTGACGTTCAATGCGCAGGCATCCCACGATCAAATAATTTGTCACTTGACTAATCAAACTGCGTTGATGACGTCTATATATAAATTTGATCAAATTTCTTTATTCAGCGGCCTGTAAGACGATCAGTCAGTTTAATGACATTATTTTATTTACTCTTGGTCAACTTTGTCACCTGAGAAATAACAATTTTAACGTCAATGACTTGGTCCTTGGCTCTCGGGATTTGTAGTTTTTGGTTTTTCGCTTTCGCTTTAATAGTTATTTACGTAATTAGTGGGATAAACACATTATTAACGCACGCATGTGAAGTTTGCACGACGAGGCCGTAGGCCGAGGCGTGTGATCACATAAGTTCGTTAATAATTCCTATCCCACGTATTACGCACAAAATTCTATCTACAACTGTTTATTAGTATTATTAACAGTAAATCATAAAATTTTATTGAAAAAAACTTTAATCCAACGTATTAATATTATTAATATTGACTGCAAACATGAGGTAGTGAAGATCATATTCTGTGACCATAGCAGCAAGGGCAAACAAAGCTGCGGAAATAAAATAAATTGGTTATATCATCAAATGGTCAAAGTTGAATGAACAAAAATCTATGAAAATAAGTTCAAGTAAAGACAATCTCCCTTCGGATATTGAAAATGCAGCTTCCTGTGTTATTTTAAATATTTAATTCTGGTATTAGTATTTTTCTTGATTCTTATTACTAGTGCGGTAATATAGGTCATTATGACATTGAAAATAGTGTCAAATCGTACCCGTTACATGACAGTTGTAGATAAAATATTGAACAGGCAGCCGTTTATAATATATAGCTCAGCGAATCTTCATCTCGGAGTTCATTTCGAACCATTGCAAGACATTATTGCCCTCGTATCGACGCAAAATCCAAGATTTGCTCCAAATTCTACGCCTTTTCTTCTGTATGCATCCAGCTTTGTATGCTTAAATCATTGCTAAGCTCGTGAGAGCCAATATAGGAAAAAATTATATCAAAAATTTACTAAAATTATGCAATTTATAATGCAGATACGTTAGTAGTTTAAATGTGAAGTTGTCGATAGTCTTTGATGTTCCATGATTCTTTCAGCTTCTCATTCTTTCTCTTTCATTGTCCAGGACAAAAATGTTGACTCCTGGCATAAATGTTGACTCCTGAAGCATTTTATTAATGAAAGGCGTTAAGCTTAAACTCGAACTAATAAAAATTTAATCAAAGATGAAACCACATGCGTTTGAAAACCACTCACTGTCTAATCCATCTCTCCTTTTTTTCTTCAATTTGGGTAACTACCCTCTTTTATGATTGTTTTGCTCCATGTCAAAACATGTGACCAACTTCAACTTATACAAGTGACGTCAAAATCTAAAAGGCGGATTTTAAGGAATTTTTGAAATAGAATTATTCAAATGAGCATAAAAACAACACTATCAAATTTGATAAAATACAGTGTAGTCTCTCAAAATTATTATTTCTTATTAAAGTATATGGTGTATCTACCTACTGCCATGAATTTTAAAACAACGGATATAATGCTGAAGGTCACACTTGATTCCACACCCGGTAGATAAAACACTTTATTTTTACAACTAAAATTATCTCGTTGTCTCCCGCCGTTTTATTAATAGAAATTAAAGCTCGTAAAATTGTCATATGATATTAAAGGTGTTGTAGATTATTAGCGTAATGTGATGGAGCTTCTATTAGAACAAGAAAGTGCATGTTATTGAATGGTTTTCTTCTTTTACTCTCAACTATAGAGATGAGAAGTACTGATAGTACAATCCCCCATTAGTTTATTGGTTTCAGTTGCAGATTCGCCGGCCGGGTACCTACTGGTAAAGTTATTTTGTTATATGATGACGATCATAAATTATATTAGTCAAATGTTTGCAACAATAACGAACACATGAAAGAAAGATATATCCGATTTGTTGCAGTCTTTATTTAAATAATATACTCAGCTTTCGACGCCTATGTACACTAAAGTACTACACTTGGTATATAATATACACAGAACAGCTTAATTTGTTAAATAAACATAATGTTGAGGTTACTGACAGTTCATGGAAGTAACAGACAATTCTAAAACGCACCATCTACCTTTTATCGACAATTGGTAATGATGGTAAATATTGTTAGAAGTCTTGACAAGGTAGATGAAAACATTCACAAACGACTGGTTGTGGAGCTAGAAACATTTTGATTAAGTAGTGTGAAGTAACGTAGAAACATATGCGTTCCACACGACTATTGCATTCAATAGAATTGTATTTTATTTGTTCGTCAGTTATTAAATATTATTGTACTTGGGTTTTAGCATACGAGTATTATTACTGTACGAAGTGTTTCGATATAAATATTCCAAAATAAGTTAGTTTTTTATACAGGGTGTCTTGTTAATAAGTACCGTAAATAAGAGGCATGATAGATCGTTGAGAAATATTAACAATACCCAAATACAACTTTTCTCTAAGCTTCTTAGTTTGTGAGATACAGGCTGTAGAAGAAATACACAGTTTATTTCATATCTTCTCGGGATATGAAAGTACAAATTTAAATTTTTTTGTAGGTTATTGTCTCTTCAAAACACATCGACTGTATTAATAGAGTACACGCATATTTCATATTTTGCTTGGATATTAATTTATAATAATAAATATGATATCAAAAATTACTAATAATAGGAAATAAACCAGTTTCCATTGGAAATTACTTCCAAATTTTAAAATAAAATTCAAATTTCAATGCACTTTCCGACCACAACCCGAGGATTTACGAACGCTACCGATGATACGTGTGATGTCATATCTCTTTGTGTTTACTTATGTCAATATGGCCGGTATTGCATTAGGCTATGTGTAGTTGTGTGTTTATATTGTATTTTTTTTTTTTTTTTTTTTTTTTTTGGCTTGGACACGTCATTCAGCCAGTCGCATCAGTATATTGTATTTTAATCAACCATTAATTGCTTGTTCGACGTAAAAATATCATTTATATGTTTGTTTGAGACAGTTACGTGTTTGTGTGTGCTTTTTTTTATTTCCAAAAGTTAACGTAAAGTGGAAAGTGGACATAAATATTCGATATTTCCAAGGATATTTTAAAACTTCTAGAAGAATATATTTTATTTACTAGTTCAGTGTTCAGTGACGATTCTTTCATATTTTGTGAGTAAAGATATGTCTAGCGAAGGTTTTGTAAAAGCACAAATTGATAACTTGCCCAAAGTAGACTCATTTATGCTGCTTGAATTTATGAAGTCAAACAGCTGCATTAATGCAGAGGAAATAAGAGGAGTTAAAGCATTATCGTAAGTACGATTTAAGCTATGTTTTATTTATATAATATATACCAACCATATTTCGATGTGTGGTCGTAAGAAAATGATGATTTTATGGTTGATTCCTAGACATATAGGTACATAATTTAAACTATGTTTTATATATATAATATATACCAACCAATTTCGATGTATGGTCGTAAGAAAATTATGTTTTTATGGTTGATTCCTAGACATATAGGTACATAACCTCAAACTATTTAAGAATAAAAATTACCAGCATAGAAGTAGGTACTTACATTAAAATGCTCTTCACAAACAAAAGTAGTATTATTTGTCGAAATATCGTCTTTGTTTCGACGCATAGCTTGCAACCATAATGCCCTTCTCTTAAGTGTATTTTTGCTTGCACCACCAGGTAAAGTAACAAATAATTTGTCTGGAGTTTCAATAGACGTTGATTTACACACTGGAACAATGCAATACTTGGAATACAAAGTTTTTTTTCGGCTTTATCCATTTTTGAAGCTTTCAGAAACAAATTAGGTCACAAGAACTCATAGCGTGATACACGAATAAGAACGTAAACAAATGACGTCATTCCATGGAGCAGCCATCTTTATGACGTAAAAAGCGTTTTGGCGGACTTTCAAATTTTATGATTTTTAAAGTCATTTTGAAAGTAAAGTATATAATTTTTTGAAAAAATAGGCATGCAAGGTGTTAGGAGACCTGATAGAGCGTCAATTCCCACCAATAGCAAAATTTATGCTTGTACCCTATTATGTCAAATTCTAATAAGCCATTGGCGTGGTACTAGGATTTCGAAAACTTTTATTGTACCATATTTTTGGAACACCCTATATTGAGAGCTATTGCAATTCCTTATTGAATTTTCCACATAAAAGATACTCTTTGTTGAACTCGATAGAACACTCCATTTTCAATATTTTTAACTTTTTATTGCTGCAGTAAGACACTTTTTTATGCTGTAATGTTTTTAAACAATAAATTTGTAGTATGTAGTCGTAAATATCCTCTTAACACTTCATCTTCCCTTAATTAATTAGGAATAACAAACCCATAAAAAACGTTTGTGTTTAAATTATTTGTAAGTGATCTTCAAGTAGGTACCTACTACAAATTTATTTAGGAAAAAACAACTTAAAAAAGTGTCTTACTTTAATAAAAAGTAAAAAATCTTGAAAATGAAGTGTCCTATCGAGTTCAACAAAGAGTACCTTTTATGTAGGAAATTTAATAAAGAATTGCATACAAAAGTCTTTAGGTCTAAATACAATGTGTTTCAAAAATATGGTACAATAAAAGTTTACGAGCCCCTCGTACCACGCCACTGGCATATTAGAATTAATACTGTTGATGTGTTTTAAAGAGACAATAATCTACAAAAAAATTATAAATTTGTACTTCCATCCCCCAAGAAGATATGAAATAAATTGTGTATTTATTCTGCACCTTTTAAAACACAAACTAAGGTTAGAAAAAAGTTGCATTTGGGTATTTTATATATTTATTTTTTAACGATCTATTATTATACCTCCTATTTACGGGACAATCTATTGCAATTTTAGAAAACGAATCAGCCGATTTCCTGAATCTTATGATTAGATAAGAGGAACACCCCCAATTTTCTTCACATAACGACAAACCTCGTTCTAGTCGCTAAAAACAGTCTATCTTTATATACTCGAGATGCTGAGCACGAATATGGAATCTTTTTTTAATAAAGCGTTCAGTGTACTCCTCAAAAAGATCTCAAAGGTCAGAAATTTAGTAATTTACTTGGAATTGTAGAAATCGACTTTTTCCTGACAGTCATGGTTTAAGCACTTTGTATTTTGAAATCGTATGAAAAAGCGAGGATTAAAATTATAACAATGTTATTTTGAAATAACTAACATCGTCACTTTTAATCACTCTAAATTTAAATGACATTCCATTTTTGGAATCAGGAATAGCAAAAAATTATGACTACATGCCTTAATTCAACATTATCCAATCTCATTGCTCAGGCACGCTCCAGCAATTCCCATTATCATCATTAAATAAATATCGTTGTTGGCTTCAAACAGCAACTTATGTTTAGACATCTTCCCTGTCAAATACATTAGAATTTGTGGGTTTTTTATTTTTCATTTTTAAAAACTCTCGAAACTTAGGATACTTGGAAATATCTATGTTTTGCTATATGAAAAGAGTGGACTTATTTCTTTACAACTTCCATTTGCTCAAGCTCTTGTACTATTAACAACACCTTTAAGAGATGCTATCATATTGGATTGAAGTTAATGGACTAAGAATGCATTAAAACAATCTAAAGACTAAATCGCTAACAACTATTACGTGCATTGTAGTTGCAAAACGAATGTAAACCTTGTGTCAATATCTAATTTAAACTGTTGCATGGACAAGTCGATTATTTTTTGCCATTTCAAACTTGCACGCGATTCAATTGTATCAAGAAGAAAGTACCGAATATGGAATGTAATTACAATAAATATAAAATAGTTACGGAGATGGTTTTCTTCGAACGAGAATACACTTTCGTGAATCTTTGAATAATGTTGTTTATTTATTAAAAACAAACAGTGAAAAGGTCAAATTCGTACAAAAAACATATTATTTATAATACTTTACCGTCTTAGGAAAGTGTGCCCAGTTCGAAAGTGTGTCAAGGGGGTTAATTTATTATCTATTTCTTATTTTCTGATATTTTTATACAAAATAATACAGGAAGAAGGATTAGTAGAGGTAGCTAGGGTCGAATTTAAGGTACAGTACATAAAGTGAGAAAAAGATTAAGTGAAATTTTAGCGTCGAATTTATGCACGCCCGTCTAAATATGCAATTAACTATTAACAAGTTTCCCTGGAAATTGATTCACAACAATCTTACCGGAACCTTTCTAGGTAAAAAGGTTTAATAAGGAAGAATTGTTTATATTTATTTTGTCGTTAAAAAGATTATCTGAATATTTGTTTTTATTGATCTTAAGAACTTATAAAAGATTTAATTTTAGGTATTTAGGTTCTATATGCAAAATTTCAAAATTTGAATCGAGAGTGTTGGTTTGCTAATAAATAATTTGAGTAGTTGGAATTTGATTTTTGGTTGTCATAGCTGTTTGTATTCTGAAATACTAGTTTTGAAATTCCTAAAAGTTCTACATATATAAATTTTATCACAGTTGTCATTACCACATTTTAATTTATAAACACCTGATTTGTTTAATTTTGAAGATTTAGATTTGTTGTTTTTAATGAATTTGGATAAATTGTGATCGGTTTTAAAGCAAATCTTCAAGTTTAAAGTTTCTAAAAGTGATTTGATTTTTAAGGATGATATTCCAAAGTATGTTGAGTTTTTAAATTGATTATTTTTGTTTTCATCAGAAGGAAATACTTGTACTAGAGTATGTTTTAGTATCTCTTTATTTATTATATTGTCTATTAAATTTGGATCGTAATTATTATTAACTGCTATTTGTTTTATATTATTTAGTTCTTTGTTATTGTCAGTATTTAATGGAACTGTTAAAAGTCTAAGTATCATACTATTGAAAGCTGCTAATTCATGACGGAATGGGTGGACCGAACTATTATGAATTGTAAGGTCTAGAAAGTTTATAGACTTATAATGTTCAATAGAGTACACGCATATTTCATATTTTGCTTAGATATTAATTTGTAATAGTAAAGTTGATAATAACTAATAATAGGAAATAAACCAGTTTCCATTGGAAATTACTTCCAGATTTTAAAATAAAATTCAAATTTCAATGCACTTTCCGACCACCACCCGAGGATTTCCGAACGCTACCGATGATACGTGTAATGTCATATAATTTGTTTACTTTTGTCAATATGGCCGGTCTTGCATTAGTTCTGTGTAGTTTTGTGTTTATATTGTATTTTAATTAACTATTAATTGCTTCACCATATTTCGATGTGTGGTCGTAAGAAAATAATGCTTTTATGGTTGATTCCTAGACATATAGGTACATAGCCTCAAAATATTTGAGAATAAAAATTACCAGCATAGAAGTAGGTACTTACATTAAAATGGTCTTCACAAACAAACGCAGTAGTATTTGTCGAAATATCGTCTTTGTTTCGACGCATAGCCTGCAACCACAATGCCCTTCTCTTAAGTTCATTTTTGCTTGCGCCACCAGGTAAAGTAACAACTATTTTGTCTGGAGTTTTGATAGATATTGATTTACACTCTGGAACGATGCAATACTTGGAATACAAAGCTTTTTTCTCGACTTTATCCGTTTTTAAAGCATTCAGAAACAAATTAGGTCACAAAAACTCAGAGCTTGATACACGAATAAGAACGTAAACAAATTGAGTGACGTTAACGGATGGGGCAGCCATCTTTATGACGTAAAGCGTGTTTTGGCGGACTTTCAAATTTTATGATTTATTAAGTAGTGTTAAAAGTAAAGTTTATATTTTTTTGAAAAAATAGACATGCAAGGTGTTAGGAGACCTGATAAAGTGTCAATTCCCACCAATAGCAAAATTTATGCTTGTACCCTATTTCTAATCTAAATTTGAATTATTCGTTGAAACACCATTTAACACGGACGTACGATAAAACTTTTTAAATAATTAATTCTGCAACAATTTCCATTTATCGTGGGCGCACAATTTCATTTTTAATAAAGAATCAATTTATTTGTGAAAAATTTTACAGCATGGGCGTACATTAAAATGTTTTAAGAGGGTTGATATATATTTGTTAAAATACCAATTACCACGGGTGTATAATAAAATTTTTAAATGGGTTCATTTATTTGTGTTTTTACTTTTGTCGGCAGTCCCTACTACATTTTTATTAAAAATAAATAACGCATTTGGTTTACATATACAATATGTCCCCCTAAGTTGGAATCATGTGGAAAACTTTTTTATTATTGATTTGAGGAAGAAAAGTTATTATTTATAAAAAGTTCGGCATTATCTAAAATCTAGAATACAGTCATCAAATATCAAATTTTAAGTCTTATACGAGGTTTGTGAAAAAATATTAGTTTTACTCAAGATTGAAGTACCTTTAAAATTGACAATATCGAAAAATGTTACTAATAAATGTTGGTTATGTCGAAGCATTAGTATGAGTAAAGCAGCGTCCACATTATGTCGAATAGTGTCGATCGACAATGTCGATCCAGTGTGGATGGTCGCCCGACATTGTCGATCCATGTCGGGTCGAATCGAATGCAAACCCGGACCAAGTCGGTACGGATAAAAGGAAGTCGAATCGACATGGCTAGTATGGACGTGTCGAAGCATGTTGTTCAACATTTCCTAAACGTAGTCAATTTGGTTAGTTTTGTGCGCTGTGTAGTATCTCAATATGGATTGGAGTGAAGAGAATAACATAAGAACAGCTCAAGAGGACCTATATGAAACTTGGTATAATATATATATTTAAAGTTTAAAATATTGTCAGTTTCAGTGAATAAATAAAAAATCTCAAATACGAGTACATGAATTTAGTTATACTTTTCTTACCTTGACAAAATCTCGGAGCGCTTCTACCAGGGCATCACAGCCTGATGGTACGATACTAGAGATCGCTTGCTTTGAAATCTTAAAGTGGTAGCCCATTGATGTTGATGAATCCCCAGTGGCTAAGAATATTAGCGTTACTGCAAGGCGCTTGGTCACGGTAATAGCTTTTCTGAATGACGTATCTTTTTCAATTATTTTTGGTGCTATCATTCCTAACAAATTTTCAAAATCGGTACTCTTCACTCTAAAAAAGTTTCTGAAGCCCGCGTTGCATCTGTATTCCAGGTTTAACTCATCAACCTCATCTAGCAGTAAATCCTTTATAAATTCCTTTGTATGATATTTTTTCCTACCGTTGACGAGGCTGGGTCGTACCCAAAATCTTCGAGGGCGACGAAAACGCTGTTGCTGGTTTCCAACAACTGCATTAATAATTGCAGCAGCAGCTGCCACTACAGCATCTTCTTCATCACTCATAATTGAAAATTGTAATGACGCAAAAAGAATTCAAAGTATTTTCATTTTTGATGTCGGCGATGTATGTCGGTCAATACGTCCACATATACTGACGATGTGGACGAGTTGAAAGTCGAACATGTCGAATGAGATTTGTCGATCGACACCATACGACATAATGTGGACGCGGCTTAAAAATTAAATTTGTTTGTAAGCCGCGTCCACATTATGTCGAATGGTGTCGATCGACAATCGACTATTGTAAAGTCGCGTCCACATTATGTCGAATGGTGTCGATCGACACCATTCGATATAATGTGGACGCGACTTAACATTGATATGATGTTAATTTTCTTAGTGTTTGAATGTATTTTATTATTTGCAAAATAAATGAATAAGCACTTATTCCGCTTTTTAAATGTAAAATTATTAAAAAATATGGAAAACCTAAAAGAGCATCATGTGTTTTGTAATAACAAGAGATAAATGTTCATTCAAAATAGAAACATTGGTAAAAATAAAATATAAATTTCAATTTAAATGAATATAATTGCATATTTGATCGTACTTTTTAATTCTGATCAATTTTTTTCAGTAACATTTTTCGATATTATCAATTTTAAAGGTACTTTACTCTTGAGTGAAACTAATATTTTTTGAAAAACCTCGTATACGATTTAAAAATTTGATATTTGATGACTGTATTTTAGGTTTTAGATAATGCCGAGCTTTTTATAAAGAATAAGTTTTCTTCCTAAAATCAATAATAAAAAAGTTTTCCATATGATTCCAACTTAGGGGGACATATTGTAGATGCTTCCAAAGAAATGTCAGTTTCATTTTCTACATATCTTCCAAGTCACTTAATAAATTGATCCATCCACTCGAGCATATCAAAAAGCTTCAAATTTTTTCAAATTAATTGGATACAAATTCTGATTATTTCTTGTTCATTATCGTGGTTTTTATAATCTCACTCCACCTCTGTGTTAGAGTGCTACTATAACCACAACTTATTTTATTAGACTTAATCAGAATTGTGGTCCATGTGAAACTACAACATTTTTATTGGTTTCTGTAAATATAAGCTGTCACCGAATCCCATAAAATTTCAAATTGATGTAAATGAAGGAGAATTTAAATATTTCAAACAACATGATTTCCTCTAATATGGCATAATGGTTATGTCGTTGGTGAGATGCTCGATATCATTACTAAAAAGCTTTTAACGTAAATACCGCTAACACCATTAAGTTATTAGATTAATTAAAAACAGGATGAAATTTATTCTCGAATCCATGAGAGGATGTATTTAGTTTCGTATGGAAAATAAGTCATTTACTTCGATGATTTACATTTAAATTATTTATACAGGTTGTTTCTAAATTCATGCGAAAATATTCATGAGGTGATGGGTATACAGGGTGTTTCTTTAACAATTGTCCATATAGTACCTTAACTACATAAACCTTAGCGCGAAATATGAAGATTTAAGCCAAACAACGAGCTTTCAGTCAACGAATGGTTTTAGGGACGTACTCACCATAATTGTTCGCTACATTATCTGGAATTTGTGGTTTATCTGCAACAAAAAAAAGAACATTAACTAATCGAATTGTGGATCTGTATCTACCATTGCATCAATCGTGCAAAAAAACGCATTTGAATTGTCATCTCAACGGGCTTCAACTAAGCCTTTTTTAAACAAAAACAGATTTCACGTAAAATTTAAAAAATCGCTTAAGAATCAGGATTTTTGGTGTCAAAATTGAGGTAAAAATCGAAATTTTCCATGTCCAATATCTAGGAAGGAGTCCATGAAAAACTGAAAGTTTCACAAACCGGCAATTTTTACAATAGGTAGGTTTATTTTGGTATATTTTGCCCCCCCCCCTCTTCTAAAGACACCATCATTACCAAAATTCAATATACTTCAAGAGGCTGCCATTATTTTCGAATTAATTCAGCCTACCATTTACCTACTTGACTTGATTATATTCAATTTTTTTTAATTATTTTCCTTCTATTACTCGTAATTTCATTGATAATTTTTTACTGAATATAGTAACCAATCAAATTGCTTAATTTCAAGTCATGTGTCAAATTTCATCCAATCACCGCTGTATTACAGCGAATATTTTTTTCACTTGTCAAAATCTTACATTTTGGTAGTTTTAACTGATAGCAATACATTATTTTAGCCAATCATTCGGTATTATACTGAGTATTTCAGTAGAGTAAATTGATAACTGACAAAATTTGAAGGTTTTGAACTGGCAATTTTTTGTCTTGTCGCGGCAATTTTTCGACGTTTAATATATCAAATCTATGTGTATAAAATTCTATCACTCTGTGATAAAATTCAATATAAAATCTTTGTTAATGGTTTCGAAGGAAACTAAGTTATTTATTTATTCATTTATTTAACTGTCTAAAAATTATTCAAACTGTTTCAAAAATTTAAATAAATATTATTAAAATGAATAATACAAGATTTGGATATAATTCAATAAATGAAATAGAGAGTACAATTAAGCAAAGTATACCGCGAAATACAATGAAGACAAAAAAGTCTGCGTGGGAACAGTTTACAATGTTTCTGGACGCACGTAATTATACGTTAGAAAAGGATACTTCTGAACAAGTAATAGCAAAAATTCTTGAAGATTATGGTTTTAACATGAAAAAAATAGATGGTACTGAGCTAGTGTGAAAACACTTTGGAATACGACTGCTCAAATGGTTTAGGAGAAATATTTTCTAGAATTTAACATCAAAATTGATCCATTTAAAGATATTACTTATAAATTTGCTAGATTGGCCAGGGATACAAAACGTAAAAAGCTTCAGGCTGAACCTGAAACCAGAAAAAGAAGTTCTAACGCGTTTACCAAAGAAGAATTAATGGAAATGGTAGAAAGCTATTCAGAAGATAATCCTGATGGTTACAAAAAAAGTTTTTTCATTTATGTTCGTTCGAATTAGCATGGCGTGGAAATGAAGCTGCTAATTGTGATAGGTATTAATTACTTTAAAAAAGAATATGATAATAAAGGTAATTTGAGGATCAAAAGCTTTATCTGGCAGTAAATGGCTAGTAATAAATAATGCTAACAACAATTTGTGTCCCGTTCGTTTATTTTTAATAATTATTGGAAAAAGAGAATACAATCCTTATCTAACAACAACAAGATTATTTTTAACAGTACATCCAAATTGGGAGAAAGGAATATGGTACAAAAATTCACCATTGGGAATTGATACAATTTCAAAGTGGACGAAAGCATCGGCAGAATCAATTGATATAGACACAAAAAAAATAAAAATAACCAATCATTCACATAGAGCTTCTGCAATATCTGCATTAGCAAAAGAAGGAGTTGGTGAACAAGAAGTAATTAAGCTTACAGGACATTCTTCTGCCCATTCTTTGAGACCATATTTACAATTAAATGAAGAACACCATTTCCAACTTATAGAAAACCTTAGAGAAAATAAAAATAAAGAAAAGGAATCCTCAGTTTCTAAATTAAATTCATCACAGGTTATGATGCAAAACAATTCCCAAAATAATGCTACAACGTACAATTATAATAATTGTACTTTTTACATATATAAGTTATTTTTATTTATAATGTTATTATTTTTTTGGCTTTGTATAATTGAAGCTTGCAATAAATAAAACGTTTAAACATATGATTTTTTAGTTTTTCTCTCGTGAAATAGTCATGTCAAATACCACTCAATTAAAAATTTTGTAAGGTAAAATTTTTCTCTTCTCGCATACTAGGGTATGCGTGTTACATGATTCTAATATCATAAATTTAAGGAATATTGACTAATTTTAAGTAAATAATTAACATTATCGGTAGTAGGTAAAATATTGTACCATATTCGTATCGTAAATTCATATTACGATATTCAATGGGTTATCAAATTTCCCATCTCATTCCGTAATATGAATCTTTACGACACTTATATCGTAAATATCTATTATCTACGACCACCTTTAAAATTAGGTATTCACGAACCAAAAAGAATGTGAAAAATCATGCATTATACATACGTTAAAAAGCTTGCGTAAATGAACAACGCTTTTTATATGGGACTTTCATTATAACACCCAAAAGCGTGCGTAAATGACCAATGCTTTTTAAATGGGGTTTTCATTTTAACACTATTTTTCAGCTACGTAATTATCTACTTGCCTTGAATTTAGTCGTTTGTTGTATAAACTTAAGTGATGTTAGTAAATTTGACAGAAGTATCAGACATAGTAAATATTATTTGTTACTTGAAAAAAGACAAATTGCCCAGTGTTATAATTAGTAATTTAAATAATTGTCCTCATTTTACTGTAAATATGAATTTAAATAATTAGAGTTCGTTGTGTATATATTTGTATAAAGAAAATTCATTTTTATGTTTTTTAACCCCTTCAGAGCACATTTTTTTTATTTTTTCTTCATGTGGTCGTAGATAAAATTTTGTATGGCACTTGTGCGTAAAGTACTTTTGCGCACTTGTAGCGAAACAGTATCACTTCACGCACTTGTATCATAAATAACTATTCACACTGAATAGTATCAGCACTGCAAAACTATCTTTGGCACTGAAATTATTTAATTAATTTGGATAAAATCTCACCTGTACATAATAGGAAATCCCAATCAGGTTCGCATTTCACAGAAGTTAAGATATCCATGTTTAAATATGTTATGCACTTCACTAAACGTTTTTTTTTAAATAAAACTCTCACAGTTTATCTACACCATCCCGTATAATATAACGTATTATGTATGTGACTTAAAGGTAGTCGTATTAACTTTTTACACTCAATAAATTTTCAACTATTATTTAGGTCGTTATAAAAAATTCTAATTCGACTTTAGATAATTTTTTTCTCTTAATTTTAATTTAAATAATTTATTTCCATTTAAAAAAATTAAAAATATCCACTATTAACAAAACAGCCTCTATATTCTACGAAAACTTGAAATCAAAGTGACTTGTATATACGAAAGCCGAGGCGTCTTGACTCGTTCAGAGGCTATAGGTCAGGGTCGGGTTTAGGACCTCTGACCTTTCCTCGTATACTTATATTATGCCGTGTTCTTAAACTCGAATTTTACTTTTTGTTGTAGTTAATGTTGCTCTGATACACAGATACATGTCGTTTCATCGCGTCAGTGCTGTAGGGCGTACACCCTTTAAAGAGGATAAAATTTACAGTAAGAATTCATTATTTCTGCTGTTGTACAGGGTGATTCATTAATAGTAGCGACTGAAAACCGTATGTCCTAGAATTTGGGGTGAAAAAGAAAATCGGTCTTGTCAATAGTTTTTCACTAGGTGGCGCAATCTACAACAAAATGTAATTGTATAGGTTGGTGAAAAATATCTTCAGAAACTCCTGTCCTTATTCTATTAATTTTGTTCTGTTTCACCTATTATTAAGTTGTGGGTAAGTGTTCTTCCGTTGACATAAAAAAAGCAGCTTTCACATCCCTAAACCGGTAAAAAACTGTGAAGAATCTCTTAACATGCTGACAAAAGACAACAAAGTGTCTCTAATATGGGTGCCGGCACATGAGGGAATTTCAGGGAATGAAATGGCAGATAAGCTAGATAAAGAAGGCTCTAAAGTAGCCTTCACAGGTCCGGAGCCGTTGTGTGGAACACCAACTCAAATGGAGGTTGACACAAGGACACTTCCATACTAAGAGTTTACTGAATAAGTTATAGACGAGGAACTCTCGTCCAGGCTGTTAAAACTGGCTAAGATAAATTTGAAGAGTTACCGACTTGGTGACTGGACACTTTACCCTGAGGAAGCATCTGCACAGGATGGACAAAGTTAGTGAACCTATGTGCAGAAAATGTGAACTCTACGATAAAACACCTACTCACATAGTCTGCTTCAATAAGAACTTACAAGGACTCGGACGGAAGCAGAGTGGAAATAAACTGGTGCCTATATAGAAGACACGAAGCTTCTGGAAAGAAAGTAGGTATATATCATGGGCAATGGTGCAAAGATTCAGTTCAAGTGCCTGGGCTGTTGAGCCCAACCCAAACGTATGAATGAATGACTCCCTAAAACAATTTTCAAAAATATAGACTCCATGCATGGAGCATTAGACGAAGATATAAGAGACACCTCTCACTTCTTGTACTTACAAGCACCCTTATCCTACACCTATATTCACATCAAGAGTACTGGGATTCGGCAGTCGCTTTGTACAGAAGATTACTATTATTCCAGTAGACATCTGTCTAAAGTCTCACTCTGTATACCATCTGTATATTATTATCAATTTTTTTTTTCTAATGACCTATTACTCTCCGTTTGAAAGATATTGACGTTTTTATGAAGAAATTGTCGACAATAAGGCGAGTGAATAAAGTTGATAGTAGAATTCAATAGTGTGCAGAGTGCCAATATTGGATACTTCCAATAAAATTTTATTCGAAGATTATCAGCTGCTATACTAAAAGTGCCAAACGTGATGGCGAGCACGCCCCCATGCGCACAAACTCATCTTCGATGGTACCTCCCAATACAGCTCTTGCCAGACATATAAATGTTCTGTACAGAGGCGTATCATTAGTTGTCCTCCAATTCTGTTGGCAATGTTGGCATTTCCTGAATAATTTTTGTGGTATAGGTACGACACTGAACGGCAAGGGGCTTATCGTAGTCCAATAGTAATTTAGTTAGGAGAGTCTATACCAGTGCAATCGCTTGCCATCACTTTTGGCGCTTGCAGTACATATATACATGTTTTGAGTGTCAATTGAGTTTGTTTGTAGTATATGAACAATACAGGGTGTTCATTTCAGGACTTCCCACCCTAATTTTCTCGAAATGTGTGTATTTTAAAAAAATCCTGGGACACGTCAACAAATATATCGAGGGGGACAACTTTTTATCATAGAGGTAACGCGCCCCCTTCCACCCCCCGTAAGGGGGAGCTGCCAACTTCAAAATCTTAAATGCAAAGAGGTATCGAGTTATACCTCATTTTAAAGGTCTTTTTATTCTCTACACGTCGGCTTTTGTTTTTTTCAAATTGATCGATTCGTTGTCGAGATATTTAGGAAAATCTATTTGCTGCTTCGTACCATAAAACTGCAACTGTTTATTCTCATTCCTTACAATATTGTACACAGATTTTCAATTTAATAATTGCTCAAAATGTTGCCCATTGTTGGGCAAACAATGGTATAACCGCTGTTCAAATTCGTGACGCACATTTTCAAACACTTCTGTTCGAATTGCTCGACATTCTGCAGTAATCCTTTGTCGAAGGTCTATATTTTTTGGCGAGGGTGTGTAAACAACTGATTTTAAATGTCCCCATAGAAAAAAATCACATGGTGGTAGATCTGGGGACCTAGCTGGCCACTCTATAGGTCCTCTTCGCCCTATCCATTTACCGGGAAATACATTGTTTAACCATTGAAGGACCGGAAGCACATAATGGGAGGGAGCTCCAGCTTGCTGAAAATATAACTCATTTTCGTCAAGAAATCTGTTGCCATCTCTATCCAGTAGATTTTCAATTGCTTCCTTAATTAACGGATTGATCGTATTTTCTAGCATATTCAAGTACATCTCACCATTTAGATTTCCATTTATAAACAATGGATCAATTACTTGATTTCCTAGTATACCGGCCCATACATTAATTTTTTGGGGATGCTGGGTATGCCCTTCGACAAATACATGGTCATTTTCGTTGCTCCAATATCTGCAATTATGTTTGTTGACAAAACCATTTAAATAAAAAGTACACTCATCAGTAAAGCAGATATTTTTTAAAAATTCGTTATTGTTATTAATAATAATTGTAGACATTTGTTCACAAAACTCAATTCTTCTGTCAAAATCGTCTTCACTTAACTCTTGACATACTTTCATTTTATAGGGATGGAATTTATTAATTGTTGTAATTTTGTGGACAGAGCCTAAGAAAATTCCAGTTGCAGCAGAAATAGTACGTAACGAAGTATTAGGATTCATACCAAAATAACCTATCACTTCAATTTGAGTGGCTTCACTCAAAACTCTTGGCTGATCATGTTTTAAATTTGCAACAGATCCTGTTTGAGTAAATTTGGCGATTAGATTTAGGACATACCTATGAGAGGTGTTCTTATCTGGGTGCCTTTCGTTAAATATTGCAGAAGTTCGTCGAGCACATTGGTTTTCGGCGCCGTAAATTAACACTATTTCAACTAAAATGTAAACTATTTTTAATAAATTGCTTTTTCACACAACTGGTAAGTATGGTGAACAATTCAATAGGTATCACGTCTTTTATTTACTCTATCAAAAACATTTTTCTGCATTTTTTTATACAGAAAAGTTGAAAGGAATAACAAAACAAACAATTGCAGTTTTTATTTTAATGGAACGAAGCAGCAAACAGATTTTCCATAATATTTCGACAACGAATCGATCAATTGAAAAAAAACAAAAGCCGACGTGTAGGGATTAAAAATACCTTTAAAATGAGGTATAACTCGATACCCCTTCCCATTTAAGATTTTGAAGTTGGCAACTCCCCCTGGCGGGGGGTGAAAAGGGGCGCGTTGCCTTTATGATAAAAAGTTGTCCCCTTCGATATATTTGTTGACGTGTCCCAGGATTTTTTTTAAATACACACATTTCGAGAAAATTAGGGTGGGAAGTCCTGAAATGAGCACCCTGTATATACAATTCAACATGGTAACATAGCTTCTTTAGTTATTATATTTAATTATTTTGTTGAAAATATAAATATAATTTGTGTAAATTAATTAAATGAGTTAAACGGTATGTGATGCCACTCTGTATAAACAAAACATAAAAGAGAAGGTGGTTTAAGAAATATTCCCATATAATATACCTACCACACAGCAGTCTATAAATGTGTTTTTGTTCCTTGAACCTAACCACCTCTGACCTGCTCTTCCATCTTTGACCAACAGGTCAGAAAGTTACAGGGGCGTAGATTAATACAACAAAACTACATAATTCAAACAAGCAAGGCTTACGTAACATAAATGAATAATGAAATACTTTAAAACCACAATGTCGATGTTGAAAACACTGAAAATATAAGTCTGTGGTTTCACAAAAGCGAAATTATAAAAGAATTAACTGTTTAAACCCTTATTTTGTGGATTTCAATGCAAAATTTAGGAAAATTCTAAGATACTTGTTAATGTAAAAGGTGATCAAAATGTTCCCCATTCACTTCTTGGCAGTAGTGCAGCCTATTCTTCTTTCCTCTGGAAAATTATCCATTTAAAATTTTCACAATAACACACATCACTGTAAATCCCCTTAAGAAAAATAAAGGCAAAGTTACAAATAGTAAATTAGAAATTTTATGAGGAATTTCTTTTGTTCTTTAAGAGTGTCGTAATAATTTTCAATCGAATGTCGAGATATTTAAGATCGATCTAGTCATTATGAGGAGATGTTCGCACGACTTTGATATTTAAGACCAAACGATAGGTAGCATGCAAAGCAATGTTTACCTCAAGACCTATTACCTTTGAACCTTCTCCATAAACCAGTGAACGAGAGCTGAAACAAGGTGCCTTTATTATTATTCAATATTTAAACTGATTTTATAACTCATGACCAAATTAGCCGATTGAAATTACGAATTGTAGTGGTTTAATCACTTCGGTTTTTCGGTGGGTCCAACAATGCGTGTTGTGATATTAATCAACATTGCTTCTCTCAAGTTTCTCAAAAAGTCAGGTCAGTCAGGTCTTTAAATCGCAATAAATCGCTTCCGAAAAGCTTTAAGTTTAGAATTAAGCGTAGCAATTGGATCTTTAACGCAAATAAATACGCTGAAAACGCAGAAATGTGTTTGGAAGCAATTCTCGGCATTCTGTGAAGAGCGAAAATATTAAGAGACACAAAGTGTCTCGTCTGAAAGCGCTCTAATATCTTGAGAGGACTTCAAACGAACACTTGACAGGTGTTTTTAAAGACTGGGCTTTCAATATGAGGCGAGCTAATGGAGGAAGTTGTGAAAACGATTTGGTATATTTCCGCGAAGCTTCTGCAGAAAAAGTGTTTCCAAGATTTTAATCGGAAAATAGACCCATTTAAAGAGAGCTAAACGCGATTCCAGAGAAATGAAAATCCTGCTTTGCAGCTCTAGTGTTTAAAGTGACGCTTTGCGAAGGTCAAACCCGTGTTTTAGATACGGTTTTAGTCTATGGTTTTAGTTATGGAAGTTGAAAAAATTGTTTTATCTACAACGTTCACATAATCTTTGGATTACTATGAGATTTTTGACAAGTAATGACAGTTTTTACTTCTACTTATTACTCTTGTACAAGAGAAGATCACGATTTCTCTAAGCCCAGGAAAACAAGCTACTGTCTTTCAAGCAGAGGAAATGGAGGTGCAATGCTGTGCAGAAGAGTTGATGAGACGGGAGGTGGATAGCCAAAGAATCGTCATCTACTCCGACAGCCAAGAATCACTAAAGGCGAAGGCGGGTAACGTCAAATCTGGTGTGGGAGTGTCGCAAGGCCCTCTACAGACTGGGTACCAGGTCACCAAGAAATGAAAGGCAATGAAAGGGCCGATGAATTAGCCAAGCTGCTCTCGAAGTTCATGATAAGGTCAGAACCTTCCTGTGAAATTGCTAAAGGTCTAATAAGTAAAGAGAGCATCCACAGATGATTAAACAACAATGCGTTGCGCTGGTGGTATGAAACCACAGGACAAAGGCAAGCTAAATTATTCCTTAAAAGCACTTGGGCCAAACTGTTACACGACCTACTATGTCATATAGTTAAAATAATACCCTTCTTGGTGTGCGTCATCGATTGTGACGTATAACCGGGTTTTCGGCATGTCGTTTATTTTATTTGCTATTTTGACATAAAGCTAACCTTAAATTTGATAAATAAGATCAACAGGATCGTATTCAGCCAAATTCGAAAAGGCTATGAAATTAATAATTACCAGCTTCTTTTTCTAACTGGAGATACTTAAGAACTTTCAAAATGCTGATGTTTTTCCGTGTATCTAGGCATATTTTTGTATTATTTGAATAAATATAACAATAAGATAATATTCACTTTTCATAAATAATAATTAACCGTAAACAACAAAGTACAGACCTGTCAAGAACTGTCAGTGTGACAGTAGAAAAAGACGTAAGACTTATTGCCGCTACGAAAGTAACGCCTTCATAGTATTTTAAACTCTCGATTGATAGGTTGAGCTTGAGCGTAATCTAAACATCAACCAATCAAATTTTTGTAAGTCAAAGATTAGCGTTAACGTTTGTAATACATTTAAACGGTTCATTATTGTGATATTTTGTTTAGGATTAATCACAGACCTGCCTTTTTTTCCATTTCTTTTATTACGTAATGTGTTAGAAAGACATTAACAATCGATGACGCACACCAAGAACGGTATTATTTCAACTAAACCCTACATGTGGTGTTTTCAGTTTGGTGTTTATGTTTTATTAAAAATTAATTAAACGTCAAACTGACAACTGGATTAAAAATGTCGGAAAGATTTGGTATTGCATCTAACGATTCAATTAATTTACCAATTGTACTTTTCAAAACTGTAGTTTTAAATAAAAATGAATAATTTTGATTAAAACGAATAAAGTTTGTATTGAAAAGTATTAAGCGTTAGATTGACAATCAATTTTTTGATATCTACAAAGTAAAAAATTATCTCATCGAATACTCCTCGGGTCTTGATAAATACTCAAAATTTTGTCGTAGAGAATCCTTCAAGCGTGTTGCTCAAAGATAATAGCCCTCGGCCTGCGGCCTTGGGCTATTATCAAGCAACACGCTTTCAGCCTTCTCTATGACAAAATTATCTCGGTATTATCAAGACCCTAGGGGTATTACTAGATACTGACAATATACAGACAATATACAGTTTTTTTATTTATTAATTATCTTGTCAAATAAGCGAGATATAGTCTGTATAACTTGGGACACCCGGTATAAGTAAATATAAGTTAACAAATATTGTTACCGCTTCGTCCAATTTTCTTATAAAACTTGAATTGTCTATTAAAAAATGTTGATTACTTTTGTAAAATATTCTTCTTCGCAACGCACTTCTTAAGTTAATAACGGAAGCCCCAACAACCTCATAAAAATGTAAATTATGTATAACATCAAGTGAGTAATTTTAGTTGTAACGAACGGACGCATACGCTCTCAATTAAGGGTAGTAATTACAAAAAAATAACAATTTCAATTGTAAATAGAGTCGCGTGCCGGAACCGTTTCGCCTGACCCGCACGAGTCCCTGTTGAATGGTCACAGGTCACTTGGATCTAGAAGGTGGAAAACATCCGAAGCGTTGCTTGTTATTTTTCGGTCAGAGATTACAGAGATTTGATTATATTATGATCATTATTATATTTTCATAGACCGGATGTTATACAGCTTGTTCGGATCACATAACGTAATATAATCAGAATGGTTTATATTTCGAACAAAAATAGAATATTTAACGTTTGAATGAATGAATACAGAAAAGTATTATTTTGTAATAGCAAAAGTTAGAGTTTAAATTTGCAATGAATGTGGTTAATATTGGCTCAAACTGTTGTTTCCGAGATTTGAAAAGGTAGAAACCATATAGTTTTAGGGCCCTCTTAGACTTTGAATTCGGCCTCTCCACCATGTGATCGAGGCTGAGGCGGGGAGGGCTTTCCTGCGCTTGAAACGGCTGAGATACGTGCGAAGAGGGGAAGAGTACAGGCACGTCAAGAAGCTCCGGTTCCTGGAAAATATTCCAGCACTGGCTCGAGCGGCTGATGAATGCCTGCGTACTACTTCGCTACCCCATACAGGGCCATGATCCGGGATAGAGAGTCCTGGGAAAAAGAGAGGAATACACAGCCTAATGGGACCGTCTGGTACACAGATGGCTCATGCTCCGGTGATAGAGCAGGGGCTGGAATTTACTCCAGGAACCCAAGAACACAAGTTTGTGTACCATTGGGTGATGGTGTATCTGCATATCAGGCCGAGATATATACTATCTTGGAATGTGCGCAAATAAACCTAGACAGAGGTTATGTGGATCGACGCATAACCATATACTCCGACCGTGAGGCAGCAATTAAAGCCCTGAGTGGGTATACCAGCAACTCAGGACTTGCTTACAAATGTCGAGAACGACTTGCTAATCTTGCAGAATGGATTCCAGCCCACTCTGCTTTTGAACGAGATGGCGGATGCACTGAGTGCAGAAGAGGCGGCAGCTCCTTTCTGCGTCCCGGGCCCGACCCTGGGCCTAACAAAACAAAAAATACGCAAGGAGACGAAGAAGTGGCTGAGGAATCAGCACCTCGCTCATTGGAATGCTCTGCAGGGTCCTAAACAATCCCAACTTCTACTGAAGGGATGAACTGATGGACACGCCAGGGCAGCCACTGAACTACCAAGGAGTAGGCTGAGGAAGATAGCAGGACTCCTAACAGGGCATGCTGTATGAGGAAACACCTCCACAACTTAGGAGTAGAGGAAAGTTTCTTATGTAGGGGTTGCGGCATGACTGACGAAACGTCAGTCCATGTTCTCTTAGAGTGTCCACACTGGGCTGTTCTACGCAGGCGAATCTTCGGAGTCCTTGGAGACACAAGCAGACATCCATTGAAAAAGGTTGTGGCCTTTATTGAAGGGCTCGGCTTCATGGATGTCTAGGTAGCGGGAATGGCACAATGGGCCCGCCAGTGGCCTCAGTGAGGGAACCTTGGCTTGAGTTTTCCAGAACAAGGCTCGCCTGCACATTTAGTAGTAGTAGTAGTAGTCACCAGGAGTATTTGTTCCGGTAATGTCCACCCATATTAGTTCAAATAAGGATTATTTTGACATTCTCATGTAGTTGAAAAACTTGTTTCCGTCAGCTGAAAGTTCATCAAAAAGGGTATAAAACAATCTTTTTGTTTCTCTTAAAGATAATATTGGGTGCACGTGCATTTTCCTTGTCCGTCTTCTCCTTTTCCTTAACAAAAGATCAAGAAGTAGCCTTCATATTTTTCCGACATTACGTCCACTCACTACTCTGGCATCAAACAATCTGATTTTGCAGAGCACGAAAATACAGTGGCGACGCAACATGGGTGACAGTATGTTATAGGTGCCATTTGATTCAATACCCAGCAATAATTCTTAGCCACCAGTGGCGACTGGTCACGGGGCAGAGCATAGAGTAATAAATAAGAGAGGTTTTAAAACATATGGAAGAAACTGGCACAAATTTTGTGCGCAGCCTGTAGCGCACGGCGCTTTACAGCATCTAACTGAACTAACAAACCCCGCCTCCCTCTACACGAAAACAAAACTTTTCATTTTTAGTATTATTTTAATTTGAGGTTAGTCGTTGTCATTTGTGAATTTATTTTTATTTAATCTACTCAACTTTTTTCAGCAGTCTCCGAAAATTATGATTGAGGTGTCATTCGATTCAGGATGGCATCTAGATGATTTTTGAAAAAAATGAAGTTCCGCAAACAAAAATTGCAAAAGTATTAACAATTAACTAAAAAAAAGGGGGTTTAGTTTTTTGCAAATATCTCAAAAACTGATAAAGATTTTTAAATTAAAAAAATAGATTTGAAAAGAGGAGGAAATTTCCTAAAAAAACTCTGACTCCCGGAACTGTAGGACCAATATTCATAATTTTCCCAGAGGGATGAAAATACGGCAGAAAACGGGTGTTCTGGCTTCCGTAAGCCACGCCACTTTGGACACTTTATTAATAAAAATTATTTTAACATATTAAATATGAAATTTGAGAAATGAAAAAAATTAGGGGCTTACTGGATAGATGAATGAACAATAATCCGCTTGAAAAAAATAATTATCACAATTTCTCAATTAGTTATTCAATTGTTAACTAATAATTTTTTTCTGCTTGAACATGAACATTACAGGTGTGATAATTGTTAAACTATAAATTTGAGATTTTTTTCCTCTCTTGGAGCAATTCTTGAAAGGCTTCACAATAGATCCCCGTTGGAAAAATTAAAAAATGTTTATTTTTCAGGTTTTTATTAATAATTATCGTTGTTGCAAAATTAAAAACTTAAATTAATCATTGAAAAAAAATTTTTTTGCAAATATGTTTTTTTTACAGTGATTAGAATAGGAAAAAAAATATAAGGTAAAAATTTATTTGCTTAGGTATAACAAATTGTTTATTACATAAACAATGAAAAAATAAATAAAACGAAATTTTTTATATATCGAAAAGAAAAATAATTAATTATTTAAAAAAAAAAAATTTCCTTAATATTAATTAGAAGTGGGAGAAAATAATTGTTAATTAACAAATGCGTTTTTAAGCAATAAAAAAAATTTTTTAAGGAACAATTTTCTTTTAAGAATCATTATTTGTATCAAAGTTTGAAATTCCATAAAAAAAATTTCAATAATCTAATAAGCAACGCATTTGTTTATAACAATTTTTTAAACAATAACAGATAAAAATTTAAAAAAACTAATTTGGACAGTTGACGTTAGTTTTTTGAGCTTTGAAAGAGAGATGTGATTAGTTAAGTATTGTAAAGGTTAAATTTGAAGGAATGAAGGAAGTTGAAAAAGTAGAAGTATAACAATACATATATTTTTAGGGCTCTGTAGCAGAATAGCGTCAAAATAGCACTAGGTTAAACCAGCAGCGGACAAAATAGCGCTTGACAAAAACAGCGCAGGACAAAGTAGCGCTGGACAAAATAGTGCCGCATAAAAATAACGCAAAACAAAAACAGCGGCGGTCAAAATAGCGCTGGACAAAAACAGCGCAGGACAAAGTAGCGCTGGACAAAATATTGCTACACAAAATTAGCGCAGAACAAAAACAACAGCAGACAAAATAGCGCTCGGCAAAATAGCACTGCGGCTAAATAACGCCAGTTGAAATAACTTTAGAAAATTAACTATCAAAATATGGGAAGCTAAAGTAACTAACTTTTTCTAGTGTAAATGTAATGATAATAATCATGGCATGAATCCGCTTTTAATGATATTCTAGTTGTCCACACTTTGGTCTGTATCAGTTGGTTGGGAAGCAATATGTGTTGAATTATGATGAAAAATATTGATTGTCGTTTTATTTGTTTTCCGTTCCTTATTATCTGATTTTTTTACAGACACATAGATCTCTGTCAACTGGTCGGATGTTGAATTGAATTATGGGAACTATTGTTATAACTATTATTTATGAAAAATATTTCATGTCCAATTATGCTAATTCGGCACTTTTATAAATGAGATATTAGTAAAATAACGAAGCATAATTATTTTTGTGCAGCGCTATTTTGCCCGTTGTTGTTTTTGTTTTGCGTCATTCTTGTGCGGGGCTATTTTGTTTTGCGCTGTTTTTGCCAAGCACTATTTTGTCCGCTGCTGTTTTTCTCCAGCGCTATCTTGCCTCACGCTATTCTGCTACAGAGCCATTTTCAGTACATGGGTTGTAGAAAATACCGATAAATCTTGGTTGTGTAGTATAAAGCAGTGTTTTTGAACCTGTGGGTCGCGGAGCCTCTATAGGGGGGTCGCAAGAGTTCAAGAAAACTTCAGTTTTTTATACAACATAATATAATGTGTGAGACTTGAATAGAGTCGATAAGAGTTAAAATTATTATATTTAACAAAATTTCCATGTAATGAATTAAGTCAGAAAAATGCTAGTTTAAAACATGTTATTACAAAAAAAATATTAAAAATGTGTTTAAATAGAAAATGATTACATCTGTGCTTGCTTATCTTCGTTCATTTTAATGTGAAGGTTGCGCTTGAGTTTGTTCAATTAATTTCTCCCATCGTGGATCCGTTTTTGCCACATTAAGTATTAAATCGTTTTCCAAATTTATGCGATTTCTTAGTTTACATTTTATTATTGATGAAAATGTCAACTCGCACAAGTACGAGATAGAAAATGGAATCAAAGTCTCGGTTGTTAATTCCGGGTATTCTGTTTTTCTTTTTAACCAAAACGTATCCAAATTAGCCAATTGGCCACGTATTCAATTTAAAATTATGTTTTACGTACTTAATAATCATACAGTGCTATTCAAAAGTCCCCTCCCCCCTCGTATCTTTTGAACGGCTACACTTACGTTAATAAAATTTGGAGGGTGAAAATAAAGTGTAAACTTCTCTACGAATGGTAACAGGTGACGTAATAGTAATAGATGACGTCACAGTGCCACTCTGGCCAATACTTTTAAATAGGACCTTATGGCAAGTGATATCTCGTTTGAAAGGCATTGACATTGGCTACACAGCCATAATAATTTTGTTTGGGTTTAAACTAATTTTGACGGATAAATTAAATAAATACCAAAATTATTGAAATTATTTTTTCAAATTTAATTGATCAAATATCAACAATGGATTCTTATAGCAAGTTCGAAATGTGCTCCGTCTACTTCCTGGCAGTAATACAACCTATTAGTAAACCCTTGTCGTACTCGTTCGAATGTGTCAGCTGAAATTGCATTGCATTCTTCAATAATTCTTTCTTTCAAAACGCCAATGCTATCTAGTGCCGTAGTATAAACCTTGGATTTCAAGTACCCCCATAGATAAAAATCTAATGGTGTCAGATCTGGTGACAGAGGTGGCCATTCTATAGGACCTTGCCGACCGATCCATCTACCTCGATATTCTTCATCCAGGTAACGTCTTTACTGCACCATAATAATGTGCAGGAGTACCATCTTGTTGAAATGTTATTTCCAGATGGCCGAATTCATCTGGATTATCTTCCAGAATTTCAAGAATTAACGGCTCAATTGCATTTTGTAACATCTCCAGATACACTTCACCGCTTAAATTTAAATTTAGGAAGACAGGACCAACTATGTGGTTTCCCAAAATACCTGCCAAACATTGACTTTTCCTGGAAATTGGGTATGCTTGTTCACGAAAGGTGTGAGGGTTTTTGTCACTTCAATACCTACCTTACGGTTTGTGTATTCACATTTCCATTGAGGCAAAAAGTACTTTCTTCACTAAAACAAATTGTTTTTGTGTAATGTGGGTTTTGACTAATTTTATTTGTCATACATTCTTAGAATTCGAGTCTTCTGTCGGGGTCGTCATCCGAAAGGTGGTGCACCATTTTTAACTTGTATGGATGAAATTTATTTTTAGCCAACACTTTCTGTACTGTACTTTTACTTACTTCACAGATAGACGCAACTTTAGTTGAAGAGGAAGTAGGGTTTACTACCATTTCAGCAACTATATCAATTTTTTATCATCACTAAATGTTGGTCGACCAGATCGTTTGGCATCTTGAACACTACCTGTTGCTTCAAACTTGTAAAGAAGCTCCCTCAAATAAGTTCTCGAAATAGGGCGATCAGGGTATCTCTCATTAAATAAACGTTCCGCTTCATGGAGTTTCTTTCTAGATTCACCAATTATTAAGATAGCTGCTACTTTGTCGGCTTGAGTACGTACCATTTTGCCTATGTAAACTCTTAAACGTCTCGTTAAACAATAATAAAATTGAATATTTAAGCTATTTAGAAAAACTTTGCAAGGCAACAAATACTATTAGATTGAAAACGTAATTTTTTTGACAACTAACCAGAGGCGGACTGAAAAATTTTCAATATTTAAATGTGAAATAGTAATTTTGGTATTTATTTAATTCATCCGTCAAAATTAGTTTTTTTTTTTTTATATAAATCTTTATTCATCATAAATTTTGCTTACAATTATATAGAAAGTATAAAGAAATTCTGTTTGCATTGACAATGCGTATAATACACACCAACAATCAACAGTTCACGGCATATGCCGCTTCGCCGATGTTATGGCTCCACTAGAACTCCCCATATTTATCACAAAACCCTCACTTACGGCTCCCTGCATGTAGCAATATCCGTTTCTTGTGGTTGTTTATGATATATAATCGAAACGTCCGAACTAAATAGTTATCATTCCCTCAGAGATTGTGTTGAAATATCTCTGAAAAACTTGCGAAAAACAGAGTCACATGTTAAAGGCTTGGTTTTCGGTTAAAAGAGTAATAAAATCAAGTAAATGTGCTAGTGATTAAAATTATTTATATATTATATACCCAGCCAAACTCCGTTCAATCTTATTTACATCCGCTTTCACCCGCTTTCATCCGTTTTCATCCATTCGTGTTTAGTTTTAGGTTATATGTACAATATTCACAAATTTACAGGAAGTGCTAGTGATTTAGCTGCTGTTATCCTCCGGTAGGAACTCTATTGGTAGATTCGCGTGCAAGAGATTATAGCCTTTATATCTTCTTGCGCGTGTTTGTTTGATTTTGGATTTTATACTATCTGGCAGACAATAGTTATAATATTTGACTGCCAGATCGTATACGTATTCTTTTATGAAGGGAATGTTCGCTTGTTTGTGAATGAGTGTGTTTCTCGGGAGCTTATTAAATGCGCCCTTCCACACCGCCATTCTAATGCATTTGTTTTGCACAACTTGCATGTTGTTGTATGGTGCATTACTGGTTTCCCAGAAAACTGGGTAGCCGTATGTCATCGTCGGTCGAATAACCTGCCTGTATAAAAGTAGTTTATTCTCGATTGAGAGGCGGCTATTACGACAGATCAATGGATACAGCTGCCGCATAGCCACTTTGGCTTTTGATATTTGAGCTTGAACATGCAAGTTATGCAAAGTGTTGTGCTGAATGATATAACCCAAGTACTTTACCGAAGTTTTAGGTTCTATCCTTTCGTTCTGTATATTGATCATTCTACTAAGGCTTGTGTTGGAACGGAATTTACCTCTGAGGACCATATATTCCGTTTTGGAGGTATTAAGCACCAGCTTGTTTTTAATAAGATACGGAATGATTTTAGTTTTAAGATGGTTTTCAACTTTTTTAAGAGCAAGGTCCGCTGTCCTCGCTGTTTGTACAAGACACACATCGTCTGCGTATAAAGCAGTTAAGAGAGAGCTGTCCGTTGGGAAATCAGCCGTGAACAGCGAGTACAGGGTAGGTGAAATTACCGAGCCTTGCGGTACCCCTGCCTGCGTAATATATGGTCCTTCTTCTGAGATGCCAATTTTGGTGTAGAATCTCCTGTCTTCTAAGTACGAGTTTAGGAGTGATATTAAATATACTGGAATGCCGAGTTCAGTCAATTTGAAGATGAGACCGGGGAGCCAGACAGAATCAAAGGCTTTACGGATGTCGAGTGAGACTAGTATGGATGGGTGTTTTTGTCTAAACCCTTCCCTCGCATAGTTAATAACTCGGATGAGCTGAGACGGACATCCATGTTCAGCCCTGAATCCGAACTGTTCCTCCGGAATTAACTTCGAATCGTTTACCGTTTTCTCCAGTCTATTTAATATCACCTTGTCTGTTATTTTGGCTAGGTTACTCAATAGCGAGATAGGGCGATAGTTATCAACAGAGTTCCTACCTTGGGGCTTTTTTGGTACCGGGATTACATTTGCACATTTCCAGATGCCCGGATAATATCCTGTGCGTAAAATGTAATTAACTATTTTTGTAATTAAAGAAATTATTTTTGGGGGGAGATTTTTGATGAGAATATTGTGTATTCCATCTCTACCGGGTGCAGTTCTGATTTTAGATCTATTGATAATGCAGTAGATTTCTTTGTTTGAAGTAAGCGTTTTGTTGGGAAGTAGATAGTTAAGCCGTTTGATATTTTCAAATTGTGTTGCGATTGCATCATGCTCTTCATTTGAAGGCATATTATTAGTGAAATTTGTTTGAAAGTATTCTCCAAAGGCTCTCACTATTTCCTTGTGATTAGTTATAATGTTACCGTTTTCGTTGATCTTTGTGATTCCTTGTCTTTTTTTCCGTACTCTTTTCATGATACCCCAGAGATTTTCATCTCTGGAGTTCAGGTTCTCTAGAAAGTTGTTCCAGTTATTGTTTCTGTGTTCCGTTATGTCCCTGTTCACTTCTCTCTGTAAGTCCAACATGCGGTCTTTGTGGATTTTGTCTCTTGTCTTTTGCCAGTCTTTACGTGCTTTATTTCTCAGTTTTATTTTATCTATTATTGAGTCTGGGAGTTTGTCGGACTTTCCGTTTACTTTTACTGTTTTTGTCGTAGCGTCTCTTGCCTCAATAATCTTTGTTTGAAGTTCGATTATTGTTGTGTCAAGTTCTTCGTTTGTCGTGATTTTATCTATGTTTGGTGTATTGCTGTTAAGAAATCCCCTAAAATGTACCCAATTTGTGGTCTTAAAGTCATAGTAGGTTTTGTTTATAGTATTTGTCTTGTGTTGAAATTTGATAATCAATTGAATAGGGTCGTGGTCAGAAGATAATGCGTTGATGGTTCTCATTCTTTTAATACTGTCTATGTTTTTACCGATTGCAATATCCAATGTACTCGGTGAAGCTCCTGAGAAAGGGTAATATGTAGGATTTGGAGTACAAAAGATATTGCAATCTGTATTTTCGCAGAACGTTCGAAGAATTCTTCCATTATAATTTGAATTTTTGCAAAGCTTATCCCAGTTTGGATGTCTACAGTTAATATCACCTATTATTAAAACTCGGTGGTTTAAACCGAATATATACTCTAGTTCTTGTGAGGTGATTTTATTATTTGGCGGATTGTATGCACCGATTAAGAGAAAATTATTGTTAAGGAGGATGGGAATATGTTCAATTGTAGTGTCTAGTTTATTTAAAATTTTGTATTGAAGGTGCTTTTTAATGATCACCAGCATCCCTCCTCCGTGAGTAGCCCTATCCTCTCTATGTATATTGTAAAATGTGTTTCTTATTTTTAAATTATTTCCCGGATTAAGAAAAGTTTCACCAATTATAAGTACATCTGGCTTGAAATCTCTCAAAAAGTGTGAGATGTCGTTGCTTTTTGTACCTATACCCCTTATGTTAATATAAATAATGTTAAAATCGCCTTTAATATGTGTATCTGAACTCCGCATAGTTTTAGAAATTATACATATCAATATTCTGGACGAATCTATTATAAACCATAAACTTATCAATTTTGCTACTTGCCTGTCGCATGTTGTTATAGAGATCAGTCACCGCTCTGGTCAGCTCGTCCATGTTGATAAGCTCGTTCAGTTTCATGAAAATGGAGTTTAGATTTAACATTTTCATCGTTTTGTTGGGGTTGTTGTTGAGACGTTGCTCTGTCTCTTTTTGGTTCAGGAAAACTTTGCTCTCTGATTACTGATGGTAATTCGGGGAAGTCATCATTGTTGTTTGAGGTTTTGTATCCAATCTTTCTGTTGGTGATGTCAGTGGTTTCAGTTTTCTTTTCCGTCCAGGCGTTTGATCTTGGAAGGGGAGCGTCGACGTATCTAGGGGTGTTTTGTTTTGATTTTATTCTTCTCTCATCTAGATATTGTTTCCGTTTAAACCCAAACAAAATTAATATGGCTATGTAGCCAATGTCAATGCCTTTCAAACGAGATATCACTTGCTATAAGGTCCTATTTAAAATTATTGGCCAGAGTGGCACTGTGACGTCATCTATCACTATTACGTCACCTGTTACCATTCGTAGAGAAGTTTACAACACTTTATTTTCACCCTCCAAATTTTATTAATGTAAGTGTAGCCGTTCAAAAGATACGAGGGGGGGAGGGGACTTTTGAATAGCACTGTATGTTTATAACAGGTTGCAAATAACGCAAATGCCAAAAATTTTTGTATTACATATTTTTAACATACATGGAAAAAAGGGTTGGGGGTCGCGAAATATTTTTTGATACTAGGGGGGTCGTGTCATGAAAAATGTTGAAAAACACTGGTATAAAGTATCTAGCCTTTATGCCCTTTATGGTATGAAATTACTCCATGGTAAGGGTCAAACAATATTTTGTTTTTATACTTTGATATACCAAAAAAATGAAGTTTAATAGTTAAAATATAATTCTTAGCTATAATATTTCATTATAACGACTGTATATTTAGATTTCAATTAAACCAATATCAAATAACACATCTAGAAAGCTTCTAACTGTTAAAAATAAGAATTATTTCTTAATTCTTCTTTAATTGTAATGTTAGTTTGTTGCAACTGTTACGGATTATAGTAATTACTCGTATTGTGTAGAACAGGTCAATTTATTTTTTTACTTGCATTCCATCGTTTCGCAATTCTTAACCTCTTTTATCTCACCAAACCATCCCATCTTGGCTTCTGTGCGCTGAAGCAGTAAATAATACCGAAGAGACCGTAAAACTTAATCTATAAAAAATGTGCATAACCGCTACTTTATTGATTAAATTCTCTCAACAATTTATTAAGCTATTTTGCCTCTGTCGACGTGCGTTTCCTTAACTATATAATTTACTTCCATTGTAACGGTCTTCATTACTGGGCGGAAACATTGGAAAACAGTATACAGAGTGATTAAACTAGACTATCCATGAAGAATATGGTCATTCCAATAATAATAATCAAATATTGAGAGCTGCTCAATATTGTAAAGGGAATATAAACCTATTTTCAACACTGCAAGATGCTTCTAAAAAAAATCTCGTCCTTCGAGGCGGATGTGGATCAAGATGTTCTTGAGATTAATTGGATTTAAGCCAACTGCTTACCAACTAAATTCCACATGATCTTGATGGGAGGAACGGGGGAGAAAGGGATAGGGTTAACTGAGAAAGGTAAATCTGGTACTTCTTTATTAAGACCTGTTAATTATGTGTTTGCTTTTTGAGTTATTTCACAAGCAATGCATTTCATATTTGTCCTGTCCAATATAGGAGCTCTCTAGCTCGACGTAAGTGACTTTGAATGCCCAAATGCATAAGAGCGCTTTCAGACGGGACACTTTGTGGCCGGCTACCAGTGTCTGGAAAGAATCGCGCGGCTAAATATTTAATATAAATAGACGCATTCACACGAGATACAGATAAGGAATACATGGTATTTCATGTATTTTTAGCCGATTCTTTTCAGACACTAGTAGCCGGTCACAAAGTGTCTCGTCTGTAGAAGTCTATAGAAGGCAAGTTCCTCTCGGAAATTAAAATAATATTTTACTATTTCCATAAGCTTTTGTTTTTCGTCGGGAAATTCATTGTGAATGAAATTTATCAATGTTTGGAGCTCATTATCATGTTCAGTTGCTCTAGCAGTTCTGGACATGGATAACACGATTTGTACTTGAAGTTCTTCTTCGTCTGTGACAGGTTGCTGTACGCAATAACGACTCAGGATGATGTATGATGAATATGATACGATAAAGCTTTGAATATAACTATATTCCAACAAATATCACTAAAATCGATAAAGCAGAATTCATTTCACGAATTTGTTGAAAATCAATTAAATACGTTTTCAAATTCTCGCTGGAATAATGTAAGTATATTATTCCCACTATAATAATATTTTATTGACTAGGACGTAATTAAACTTTTCTATTGGTTTTTGGAAACGTCAAAAAATAATCACTGAAGTATATATAGGTGCCGTTTTTTACCAAAAAAAAATATCTCCCTTCGTACCTTAACATATTATATGAATTCAAACACCCTAGGGGACATTAATACTGTCCGTTAAGTACTTCCTTCTTGGATCTAAAAAAAAGTATAATATCCTCTTTCTTTTTAAAATAAAATAATTTTAGTAACGATTCCAGTGAGAATTTGTAGGTAATTTTTTCTTTATTTTTAACGTATTTTTAAACAATTCGACAAAACGGTTGGATTTTATTTTTGATGATTGTTGGTTTTCATTATACTTTATTATCTACTTTGCGAGGCTACATAAGGTGATACAAATTTTGTTTTTCCATTATTTACTGTGAAGTTGACAATTATTGCTTCTTCTAGCCAACTGAGAAGTTGAATTTCTCTATTAGTGGTTAATGATTTTTTCTATTATTAACCTAGGTCAATAAAATGGACAAATTCAAATATTTTGAGAATTCAGGGATAGTAGTTCAACAAAAACTTGTGCAATATAATTTTGTATACCCAGGAGATTGTCTTTAACATATTTGATGCTTGAAATTATCTATGAAGATAAAATTATTTGAATAAAAATGACTGTTGACATAACGAGTACGTTCATAATATCACAGAATACACCAGCCAAACAAGAAGCAAAAGCCGGCGTAAATCTTTTTATCTTTTGGGGGCAAAATTTCGTGACCTTCAAACTGACGTTGACAGATAACGGATCAAGTTATACTGAGAAAATTGTTAAAAAAATGTGAATTAAATGTTAACTACACGCAAAAAAGTGAAACCAAAGAATCTCAAATAATAATTGTTTTTTTATGACTTGTTTCGACAAAGTTTCAATTGTTAACACTTTCAATGCTGATGACGTCTTTCGACGTCATCCGCCTCTTAGGTGGGGAGCGCATGACGTCTTTCGACGCCATGGCTAGTGCTACGTTCTATGCTTCATTACATTGTTAGCCTGCGAGCGAAGCTTATGTGCGGATCTCAGCCTGTTGTATACGTGTTATATTAGTGGAAAATTTTACCCGTTCGATTTCACCATGGACGATAGCCAGGCAGGGCCTTCGGAAGCAAAGAGACCTCGAAAGTGCAAAAATACATTCCAAAATAAAGTGCCTTTGACACAGGAAGAGTTGGAACAATTTTTAATAAACTCTGAGGATGATGTTGCAGATCCGGACTTTACAGATTCAGAGTCGGAGTCGGAATTTTCTGAAAATAGTGATGTCGCGGAAATTGATATACGCGTCCTGGGAAACCGGCCCTGTGTTTTGAACCTTGCTTTTCTGAATTTCATAAAAATTTGTAAATACTATGTGTCAGTAACAATGTACTGTGTTAATTCGCACGTCCTCTGGCTAAAACTTTTATTGCGAGAGGCTGATGACGTCTATAGACGTCATGGCAAGTGTGACTTAAGTTTTGTGTTTTTTTTGAAAATAAATATTTTTTGCATGTGAATAATGTTTTATTATTCATTATTTCACAAAAAAATCTGTTAGCCTCCTGGTGTCTGTAACCATTATATTGTCAGCAGTGAAAGTGTTAAACTCAATTTATGAATTGTTAAATTTAATTTAACAGCTCAACAAATATTGTGAAAAATATATAAATATAAGTTTTAGCTTCTGTTTTTGGAGTACCATCCATTATTAAAAATAATTAGCTATTGTTCAATCAAATGATTCTTATTTTCTATATTGTTATCGAAATTATATGTGGTATGTTTTTATGTAGCACAATATGTAGGATAGTAGATAGAACAAATTTTATCGTTCAAAACACAAAAAAATATGTAAATAATCAAAAAGCTTACAACAAAGAAAATTCTTTGGTAAACAATAAAATCACATGCCATTGACAGATAACGGGCTTAAAATGGCAACTGTCAGACATGCGCACTCAGAAAATGAATTGTGAAATAGCACAAGCTTCGCTTCTTCTTGGGATGGTGTATTCTGTGATAATATATCGAAAACTGACAGTGTACTTGTCAGTCAGACGACGGGGTAAACGCTTCTGGTGGTGCGTTTGTGAATTATTTTTAATTTTTGTCTTAAATTTGGCTAGTAGTGGAAACATTGTATATACACCATGGTGTTAAAGACATTTATAAACCTTGCACTTATTCCGCTCTGGACAAAGCCCCTCGCTAAATAATTTTGGTGCTTGGTCAATAATAATAGTCTTCACCACCTTGGTGCATAATATATTATTGTATTCTTATGTCAAAGTAACAAAAGTTCATGGATACTATATGAGGAGATCTGACTCTTATATGTATTCCAATTCCTGCTCATGGTAGAGGGCGCCAGTTTAAATCCAATACCAAAAGCATCTTACTACAGATCAATAACAGCAAACCATAAGAATGTTTTATAGTGTAGTCACAAAACAGACAAACCTATTGAAATGAAAGTTCATAGGATGATCTTGATTGAAATAATTAGGTTTCAAACTCATTCACCTGAAGAGCTAGTTGCCTAAACAGGAATGGCACACACCACAAGGAACATCAGAAGATATTCTGAGTCTGTTTTTAGCGCTAACTGCCCTGCCTATTCAGACTCAATTGCAGCTAGCTCCAGCTAGGTGGATGGGTTTGAAACCTTATTTTTTCATCATAGGTATAAATAGACCTATAAACTTTCACTCCCATGGGTTAGTGTAGTCACCAGAATTGAAGAAAAAAAAGTAAATACAATCACATGGGAAAATTCATTCATTCAAACGATCTTATTTTCAATGCCTCACGTATGAAACGATACAGATGATGTAGTGTGGATATATCTGTAGATGACAGAAGTGAGTCAAGGTCGTGTGAAAGCACTCCAGGTCTAATAAATTTGTTTCTGAGGTTCTTACACAATGAACAGACCAGCAACGGTAAGGATTCTTATTATCACTTTTATTAGAGTTGTATCAATATTTTTTTATTGTTATCTTAAAAAATATTGAGAGCTCCGTTCGTAAGGTCATCTGACATTTATTACAGAACGTCTACAGTTCCCTCTAGTACCGAATCCGCTACGGTCGACTCAAAGTTAGCTATGACGTATGATGCATTGTAGTACCGATTTCATATTCTGGTACGAAATCGGCGTGACCGTCTACCAGGCATTACCAAAGAAAAGAAAGATACAAGCCGCTAAAGAAAAGTCAAGTAGGCTATTGTGAGGAGATAGATACCGCGCGCGGTGGTAGCCGCGGCGGTGGAACCACACGGAACCACCACCGCGCTAGCAAAAGGTACCGCCTACTTCTCTCTGCCGCCTTGATTTATTCGACGCAGATGCCCCGGATTGCGCTCGACTGCCCATTGTTCGGTGGCAGCCAGCTAGATCACCGTAAAAAAATTAGGAATTTATTAGCTGTGGAAATTAACTTTGTATACAGCGACATAAGTAAAGGGGGGGCAGCAAGGATTCAAGTAGAACTTTAATCTCGGTAATCGGTGAGGCGTGGCTACTTGGTGTACTAACTATAAAATATGTTTGTATTTACACGTGCATATTAACCTGCGTCTTGGATCTTTCAACTGAGAGATTGTTATATAAAATATAACTATACAGATGTACGTATGTGTATGTTTCAAATAATTTTAATTACACTGACTCGCTCGGTAACGATGGTTTCTTGCATGAGAGCGATTATAGAAGCAATTATCATTATTAGAAATTATTAAAACATTAAAGGCCAACTGCACCGGTGCTACTTAAGCATTTAAGTAGGACTTAGGAAATATGTGTGACTGCACCGCGTCGTAAGTCGTTCTTAACGTAAGTCGAAGTGTAGGCTATACTTAAGTCCTACTTATGTGAAAGTAAGGTTATGTCTTGGCACTTGGCAGACAAAATTATCAAAATATAGGGAGGTTAGTTTATAAAATCAAACAAAATGGAATTAATAATGGATATAGAGCTTTTTGATGACCTTTACAGAATGGAATTAATTGAAATTGGTATTCCCAGGAATATAATTCCCAGACAAGATTTTTATAACACCCTATCCGAATATAAATTTTTTCAAAAGTTTCGATTACGGAAAGAAACAGTCAGATTTCTACTACCACTATTAAAAGATCGATAGTTTTATCCATGAACACTGGGCATAATTCACTGGGAGACGCAGCTCTTCATTTACTTGATTATATTTTATATTGTTCATATTTTTTATATAATTGTCATTCTCATTATCAGAATTTAGTGTCACATATGTCACATTTCAATTATTACCTAATTAGGCAATCCAGTGACCTGTCAAATAAAATTCAATATGGCGAGACAGGGCAAACAAATGTGATTTAATACATTGTAGACCGTGGATTTTGGTATACATAAGTGTTTATTTTGGAGAAAGGTGCTTTTATTTTGCTTTGGTGTCTCTATACTAATAATATACAACAAAAAGTTCAGTTTCATAAAACTTTTAAGCTGGGTATATCAATTTAGGACCAACTTTTGGTTGTGTACCTATATAAGAACATTATTTTTTTAACTCTAAGAGCTCATCCATATCTCAAATGTGGTTGTATGAAATCAAACCAATGGTTCAATAAAAGTCCAAACCACAAAATTTAATAAAAGTTCCTCAAAAGGACACTTATAATGTGCTACTAGTTCCGCCTGTCCACATCCTGTCTTTAGTCGACTTCTAAATAAGACACGGTGCAGTTGAATTACACCAAGTTTTACTTAATGAATAAAGTTTTACTTATAAAAGTATTACTTGAAGAAGAAACGGTGCAGTTGGCCCTTAGGTAGTGATGTGTGGTTTGTATTATAGTATATTTATTTTTATTTAAAGTTTTATGGACGGTTATGAATCGTTACTGTCAATTTATTGTTTATGCAAATCAGTAAAAATTATGCTTGATCGTTTTTGACAAGATAAACTGCAGATGTTTATTTTATTTTTTCTCAATGATCGCAATAGATTTCACTTATTTCGGGCGTGGTAAATGTTACAATATTAAATAGATCGCTTTTGTAACTTTTACTACATCTACATATTTTCGATTAAGATGTTAATCGAAAGTTGATATATATAACCGCATTTTTACTTTCCCTATTGATAAACAAATTTCAAGTGGGTACTCATTGAGTATATGTTGACCCAAATAAAAATAACATACATCCTACAGATTACAGAGACCGTTATTATATTCGGTCGTTGTTTCTCATCAATAACTTTCCATTATTTCTTCTGTCATTTATTCCTCTTTCAAATTTATTTTTCAGGAGCTTCACTCGCGCTTGTGCCTGAAATAGTGACTGAGGGAGTAGAATATAGAGTAGACTAAAGTAACAAGAAAGATGAATGCCTACAAAAAAGATGATCTATCGGGTTCTTTTCCCTCAGTCAAGAATCTCTCTCCATGAGCACTGCAAACAATTAGCTTATACTCTATTAAAATTTACTTTATGGAATCTACGTTTTTAAATGTAGATACTTTACTACCTTATTTAGAGCCGGTTGTACAATTGTAGCTTAGTGAAGGCTCAAGTGTGAACTCAGGTTTAGCGTCAGATTGCTGTTGTGCAAAGTTGGCTTACGGTTGAGCTTCATTTAAACCTTAAGCTTAGTAAAGCCTCCAAGAAGGCAGGTTTAATGTAAGCTTAAGCACGGAACATAAATTGTTATCATGCTCCGTGGCTTAAATGTGAATGAATTGTATGCAAACAGAACCTGTACTTAATTTAATATTAAATTAAAAGTTTGTCAAAGTTAATTATGGATATTTTAGCTGATGATGAGGATTTTTTGGAACTTATTGGAATCCTACAATACCCGAGAAGACCTCGGGTGTATAGAGAGCGTATGAATCACTTTGAATGTTGGAGAGATCATGAGTTTCGTCTTTCTAAAGAAACCGTTCGCTTTGTGACAGATTGTATATCTGAGGAAATTTCTTGTAAAACTAATAGGTAGCAAATATGACATTAGTAAGGTTATTTGACAAATATATTGTGACCAATTTACTTCATACAGCATGCGTCAGTTCGAAAGAAGTTCTACCAACACTTGCAAATATAGGTTTAGTAGAGCTGCTACTGAACCTTGTTTGTACAACAGGCTTAGGGTTTAGCTAAGCTTATATTTTAAGCCCAGCTTAGTTGAGCTCAATTTTAAGCTTCAAATGTACAACCGGACCTTAGTAAACCCACCCCGAAGTAGGAGTGGGTCAATTGAGGTTAAGCCTATGGCAAGAAGCGCTTACTGCGCTACCTCTGCTGCAGGCAGACAATGGTTCAATTGAATACAGGTAACCTGCAATGACAGTAGACAAGCCCTATTAGGCTTGAACAAACAGCGTGTTATATCGGGGCTAGTACAAGAGTGCCACCAAGGTTTAGCTAACACCTCTGCAGATAACAATATTATCCTGGGGTGGGTTAAAGGGCACGACAGGAGTAAAGGTAATCGAATTGCCGATTCTTTAGCCAGGGAAACGGCTGGACTAGAAATTTTAGGACCCAGTGACACCTACGGCCTGAAGACTTCGACAATTGCGGAACTAGCTAAACGTTACCACCCATGCTCAATCCCTTAAGAGATGGGATGGAATCAACGGATGCAGTCTTGTCAGGATCACCCTGGGCGACCCTGAGAAGCTGGAGCTGGAGCCGAAGAAATATTTGGCGATGACCAGGAAAAACCTACGTTTAACAGTAGGATTTCTGACTGGCCACTGTCAACTAAGGAAACACCTCCATACTATGCAGGATGTGTGAACAGGAAGATGAAACTGTCAGGCATGTCTTATGCGAGTGTCCGGAGTTATCGTCGATAAGAGAGTGTGTGTTTGGTGAGTCTTGGCCTACTACTACCTATATAAAGGAGATGTCTCCTAGTGACCTGTCCACCTTCCTACTAAGGACAGGATGGACGATGACCTTGGAGGACAACTCCTCGGGAGGATGTACAATGGGTCACATGTGGCCTAAGTGCTGTGAGCCCACACTCCCTACTTTACAGATACAGACAGATAGTAAACCCACTCACTTATTTCCGTTCCCCCTAGTTTACGATTATTAATGTAAAACTTATGGAACCAGACAAAAACAATATGGTCACCCAATTATAGATTCCAGGACACACTGGAATAGAAACTAAATAACAGATATACTAACTCAAAGAGGGCCTCATTCACCCTTTAGGATTCACTTGTTTGCGTTATCAACCCAAAAGAAATGGGCGAAAAAGAAGAGACTAGAAAATTAGAACATAGGAGAGATCTAATAGAGCCAAGACAATCAAAGCTAGGTACTACACCCAAGAAAAATTTAAAAAATTCATAAGCCAGAGTAAGCATTAAGAGTTTTGACAAGTGTCCTAACTGGACAATCCCTCATACTCCGCATACTCTATTCACATACTTACCGAACGCTTGACACTAATACCTGGGAGACTACTGAATAAAAGAAAAAGTCTTGTTTAAACCGAGACCTACAGAAGGAATAGGACCACAGTAACTGCTGGTCTCTGAAACTTTCCTTAAGAGCTATATCAACTAGTGGATGACTTCTTGGAAGGCATGTATAGTAGGGATCAAGGCAAATTTAACAACAGCAGTGTCTTAATCTAAAACATACAATTCCGACCTGGGGAATATTTTCCAGATCTCTGAAACTACTAATAGAGTTGGGCCTCCAACGAAAAAAAATTATTGTAGGAGAATATACAAATAGTAAAGTACTGGCCCTTAAGAGACTACGTACTACGGTGTTGCAAGTACTAGAATATTTTAGTCTCAATACTCAATATCAATGCTGCTCCTGAGAAGTTTGATACTACTACCGTTCAACTTTAAAGTGTTACTCAATGTCCTTCGTGGCATATACCCAGAGAAGTAGTTGTTGCTTCTTAGTCTTTGTTCTTTGATTTTCAAAGACTGTGTGAGGCGTTATTCTAGTATTAAACTATTACCTTTGACATCTATTGATGACACGCTTCAATAAAATGACATTTTTTGCAGAAAACTGTATATGAAGTAGATAATCTTATTATATTCAGTCATAATATAACAAGAGAGTGAGAATAAATTGAAAATAATTTGACAGATTTTTTGAAATCTTGTTGCCAGGCAACAGTCACGAGAGCCCGCAGGGCTCGAGTGGCTATTTCCAAATGGCAACAAGTTTGAACAAAATCTGTCAAATTATTTTCTAATTTATGGAACTCGCGAGTTATATTTGACTAGATTATTTTTTGATTCACAAATTTTTACAATAAAAAATATCAATAAAACTATCATAAAATTATTGAAAAATTTAATTCTTTTCTTTTCATGATATAAGCCCAATCTTTCAAAATCAATGCCAGAGTAGCTGTTGTAGTAGATTGATCCAAAATATAATTTCTTTCTTTAGTGATGGTCTTAAATTATCTCCATATAGACCGATTACTTATTAGAGTCTTTTTCGAAGTAGTTTCTAAAATCTTTTTTCTACTACCGTGTGTAAAGTACGTACTTTAGACACATTTTCGAGTGCGTGAAACTTTATATTACGCACTAGTGCGTAAAGAGTTTTACTTTACGCACTAGTGCATAAAGAAAAAATTCCAATATGTATGTAGTTATAGATATCTAGTCTCATAAAAATATAGGTATAATAAACGGATATTAAATCTAAGTATCTTGAAACATGATTTGACCTTGGACATATTGAAGCTTTTTTAAAGAAATTGTTAAATAATAATTGCGCATGCGCTTTGGCCTATTTCACTGCAACTTTCAGGCTTGGAAAATATAAAAATGTTTTTAATTTTCAATTTTATTCACGCGCAGCTTCACATAATATAATTTTAGTGATTTTAGATCTTGACAGCATAATTGTTATGTTGGTCTTTCTGTATGCAGTAGTAATGATTGCCAGAAGTAAAACTTTTGTTTTTTATTTATTAATTTTCCCTTTTTTATTAGTACGAGTAGTATTATCTTTAAATTTTAACCTTAAAGTTATTGTGATAGTAATAATGTCAATTGTAGCAAATAGGAAGACTTGTTTTTAATTTTGCATACAATTTATATAGCTTACAATAAATTTGCTGCAAAAAGGCTGTAATGTAAGATTAGTTTAATAATCACAAACCAATGTTTTTTGCGCTTGTGCTCGGCGCAGACCTCAACCGAGTTTCTGCAACTCCAGTAATAAAGCAAGTTGAAAGAAAGAGCTGAAAAAATTACCACTTCCCTGTTCTACAGATAACCATACAAGTGCTTTTTAAAAGCAATTTCAGGTTGTAAGATAACTCTAATTATTCTCATTCGCTAACAACCCATGTTATAATTTGAAACAATTAATTATAACACAGCGTAGCTAACAACCTTACAACATCTTCTAATTAGAAAACGAAGTTAGCCGGATATAAAAAAACCATTGACAGTCGCCTCATGAGATCGTGCGCACACGAGGAGTCATGGTCGGTAGTCATTCTTTCTTCGCTGGTTACTTGCAAACCCCCCTGTTTGTATTTAAAGAAAAATAGAAAAGTCATAGTGCACGGTTCCGGTATACCTTTCGGTTACCTTCCTTAACCGTGTCGGTGATTTCCGGTCAGCGGCGCAACAACAAAATTATTCCGAAAACTAAACAAGATGGATGTGTGTGGGTATTAGGGCGTTAAAAAAATGTTTCTTCTCGGAACCACGTTCAAAAGTTTTGTTTAGATGTCAAAATATGAGCACTTAATATTAACATTAAGGTTGTTCGTACCGCACTTTTCGATTTCCCATAAGAATAACACAGAAAAATAGTAGTTTGTACAACTAGTGCGCAAAGCGTCACTTTTCCCACGAGCGCAGAAGATTGTGGCACGAGCCGTAAGGCGAATGTCGCAAATCTAGCGAGTGGGAAAAGTGATTTGCGTACAAGTTGTACACAATATTTTTTCTACAACCACATTTATTAATGAAAGAAATACAGTAATTTATATAGTTATTTTATTTAAACAGAGAGAACTTACAATATGAAAATAAATAAAAAAATTAGTTGAATGTATAATTAATTGTGAAATTTGAACCTCAGGTAACAAATTTTCGGTTACAGCTCGAGCCTTTTCGATAATATCTGGACGAGTATTTTCAATGTCCGAATTGGACAATTCAAAAGATAAATTATTTTGATCTTGGTTAATAATTCCTAGAATAATGCTATAGGTTAATGTTTTTATAATTGATAAATTAAAATAAATAATAAAATAAATCGTTTACTTACTTTTGGTTTAAATTTGAAAACTGTACACTAATAAGAAATTCATTATTAGGTTAAATTGTAAAAAAAAGTTGACAGGTCATAGGTAGCTTTGTTTTACATTTCGGTGCGGAAAAGTGCCACAGCGTGTACTTTTCGCATTACTTTTCCAACGGTTATTTTTGTAGAGAATTGAAAAGGTCATATGTCATTTTTCGATAAATCAACTGCCAGTCAGAAATCCCACTCTTCAGCGTAGGTTTTTCCTGGACATTGCCAAGTATTTCTTCGACTCCAGCTTCCCAAAATCGCTCAGGGTGATCCCGGCAAAACTGCTTCCCTTGATTTCATCCTATCTCTTCAGGTATTGAGCATGGGTGTAGGTGTCGCTGAGTTCTTAAAGTCTTGGTCCAGCCGCTTCTCTTGCTAAGTAATCAGCAATGCGATTATTACCTTTACCGCTGTCGTATCCTTTAATCCACCTCAGGATAATATTGTTATCTACCGGGACGTTAGTTAAATGTCGATGGCATTCTATTACTAGCCCCGATGCAACACGTTATCTGTTCAAGGCTTATAGAGCTTGTCTGCTATCAGTGCAGATTATTAAGCTTTTGTTAGAAATTCCTTTTCTGGTTAGTTCTTTTGTGGCAATTAAGATACCGGCCAGTTCCTTTTGAACCACGCTGGTATTTTTTCCAAAGACGCTATAATGGCATATTAGGGCAGTACTTAATACTTTGCCGTATTTACCATAAATTTGGAAGGCTGCATCGACCGTACACACCAGGACATACGATCTGACGAACAGGAGAAACGTTTTTTGATTAAATTAAGAACTGGGATTAAAGTTGGTTCATTATTAAATGAACCCCTATAAAAAGAGGGTGAAAATTAGTTATTGTTAATGTTCTTATTATTCGTTATCTTTCGTACGGCCGGATACGAAATGCCTCCCGAAAAAGGGTTTCTTACCTGTCGCTAAAAGGGTCACATACGAATTGCCTCCTAAGCTCTAAATAAATTACCAGCTTCTAATCTTTGTACGAAGGTGAGACGTTGCCAAACTTTCGTCCTTTTATAGAATTTCGTTAATAACTCAATATTAACCATTATTTTTTGGTTTTAATATTTTGATTATTTTGATCAAAAACATAAAGACATGATAAGTATTTTATACATTTATTAAAACAAATCATCAGCAGAAACTTACAAAATTACATAATATTATCATCGCAGAAAATTTAAAAACACCAATTTTTAAGAAAATTACGACTCAAACAATAAAATTCAGTCTGCAGACTGAACTATTCAATTTTATATACAAATCATCAGAAGAAATTTACAAACTTACAAATTATTTTTCCTAAATTTGTATGACACTAGTTTCACAAATTCTAATTTATTTATTGTACCTTCTCTTAATTGTAATATTTTTTCATTTACAAAATTGATTTTTGCTGTACTTTCCTCAACAATTCTTTTTGGTACCGAGACAGAATTTATTTTAATATAGGTATTTATTTGAAATTGTAAAATAATCTCAATAAAATTATTTATATTTGGATGAGGGCAGTAGAAAGACGAGTTATACTTGGAATGGAAACTTTCACATGGGTTTGTGGTTCTTTCTAAAGATGAAGAGTGCTCAGCCCAGAGATGTGGCGGAAATTTCGAATTTTCCGATATATAATTATCCACAAGATAATCACAAAACTGAGTGACCCTTTCATCGACTGGTTTAATTTCGGACAAATCTATTGCAAAAAAATCGCCAACTTCTTCAGGATCTAAGAATGATAGGCCAAAAATATATGACAGAAAATGGGTAATTTCACTTGAGTCAGCACCTTTTTTCTGGTATTCTGGAGCTAAGCCCAGTGCTTGAAGCTTTCTATACCAAGCCTGACCCAAATGAAAACGACATCCACGAAGATCTGCTTCAGGGAATGCCTTACGGATACCATTATGTATAGAAATTTCAAAGTCTGAAGTTATTACTTTAGGGGATACAGGGCAATTGAGTTTAATACATTCTTCTATGATATATTTAAACACGAGATAATAAGAAGATGACTTTTTATCTTCAAGTAAACAGAAGACGAGAGGAATATAATGTCCATTTTTTAAGCCATGTATAGTGAACAATTGGGTGAAAAAGCGAGGACAGTACTCAAAAGTTCCGTCGACATACCAATTGGAAACAGTCGAAAGAAAAGAAAGATTTGAAGAACAGGATAATATAACAATGTGATTATCTTTGTCATTTTTAATTATAAAATTTTCGTTCCTATTTGTAATAATCGAAGTTGAATCGATAGCAATATGAAATTCAGATATACTTTTAGGAAGTTTAATTAAAGAATTAGTTGTTCTAGCGTAATATAAATTCTGTCTCACCCTATAGATATCGTTGGTAGTAAATGTCTCTATATTCGTCTTCTTAAGTTCTTTACATATGAGCTTCATTGGTTTTTCGTTGATATCTTCCACGGCTGCTCTTTTTATCGAATTGCTTACGGCTTTCCTATTGGACACTTCGGCAGACAACTTCTCGTGATTGTGATCTAATATCGACTCAATTATCGAATTGTCACATCCCTGCGTTTTCACAAATGCTTTGCAGGTTTTCTTAGTACATGTCCATCGCTTTACCGTATCTTTGGCCAACATTTTTTGAAAACCGAATGTGAAACCATCAATTGATATTAAAGGTTTGCCCTTTTGACTCGAACACATCGTTGATTCCATTATTTCGAATATTATAACTTAATCCACTTAAACACAATTTGAACTTAAAATTGACAAACTGATACAAGCTTTAAATCGACAAAACTGAGACAAGAACTAATAAACTTGAAGTATTTATACAAAAATTAAGTGATCACATAATTATAGAAAGAATATTTATTATAAACAACTAATTACCAGATTTAGTAGGTGCAAACTACCCTATTCATGGAATAGATTAGAGATTAGAATCGTGTTAGATCAAAACAATTAGAATACTTAGTGTAGGTACATCGGCTTTATTTTTAATGGTAAACAATTTTATTTTCTAAACAAAAATGTACACTGATTAAGTAATCACATCATTATAGAAAGGATATTTATTATAAACAACTAAGTGTACTTCGGCTTTGTTTTTAATTGTAAACAATTTTATTTTCTAAACAAAAATGTCGTACTCTGAAATATTTTGTTAACAGATTTTATGTACAGTGCATAAGAATTAGAAAAATAAAAATAGATATATATTTACCTATTCAAATTATAATTTGGCAACATTGTGTCATTATACAAAGATTAAGCACACAAAATATTACCATAAATGATTAAGGACCCGGAGGCATTTCGATTGTACCCGGGAGGCATTTCATCTATGAAAATAGGTACCTGAAAAAACGGGAGGCATTTCGATAACACCGTTTCGTACAATTACGACTAAAAATTAAGATTCAACGTAATGGTTGAAACTTTAACTTTAAATTTTATACGGTTTTTTATCCTCTTTTTCAAACATTATATACCCTTGGATGCGCTCGTGTTTCGGGCGGTCGCGTGCCTCTGATAACCCATCAAACGTTACAGGTTCATGCATCTTGATGCCATTCATGCTTATTGAGCATCGTAATAGGTGAAGTGTAGACAATGTTTTAGTGATATACCTGTAGAATACAATTAAAGCCAATTTAAACAGAATATAAAAACACAAAAACTGCTATAACGATGGCTAATAGGACAATAATATTGTATGCTCATTTTTGTCAAATATTGATATGTAAGTATCTATCTATGTCCACCGACGGAATGTTTATAGTGCCCTCATATAGTAGGTACTCTTATATTCGTTTTTGCGCGATCGACCTTTTTTGTTTATTTACAGCATCGGTTGTCAGGTCGGTCGGTTGTGTTGACTGGTTTCTAAGTCTAACACGTCGGTAAGTGATTTACTTACTGTTCAGACGTCAGTAAGTAAATTACTTACCGACGTCTTAGCCCTACATATACATTCAAGTGGTCCTAAATAATATATCACCTCATTTATTACACAAAAGGAACAAAAAAAATAAGATTTATATTTTTCTAATGAACAGAACCGAACAGAACAATATAAAAAGTAATAAAATCATTTCACCAAAGGTCAAATTATATTTTAAGCTGATCGAGAAGTATAAATATCACTTTTGACATTTCGTTCATTTCGAAGAAATTTAAATTATTTTATTCGAAACTCATTTCAATACGATCGCGCAAAAAATGGTATAAGCATCTCGAACGTTAAGGGTAATACCGGTCTCCAACAAAATTGGAGGCTGAGCGTAGCGACGCCTTCAAACATTGCTGTCGATCGGTAAACAACCCTTACCGTTCTTGATACTAAATATACTATTATTACCTTATTATTTAAATATTGTTAAGCAATACACAGCTTGTCACAGTCAACGTAAGCTTTCAAATTGATTATATTCAAAACATCGTTTTTGGACATACGACATCTGTCCTCTCAGCCATCGATAAGAGAAAGGCATTACAGATTCTTTCATTTTGACAGATTGCGATGACAAGAGCCTGATTTTTTGAAATATTTTCAGTGCAGGGGGTATAACTGTAAAATAAATAAGTGACAATTTAATTTTTCTACGTTCATGCATGAAACAAAGCTCTATTGAGCTAGCTCTATTTAGTGAATAACTTGATCTGGGTTACCATTTATAAAAAATCTAGATGGCGACGGTATGCCAAACGTAAAAGTCCAAAAAATGAACGTGTGCTTTAAAAAATGCAGATTATAATCCCATTTATTGTTCCAGAAATTCACGGCTGTGATAACGCCTGGGTGCTACATTTTTTCGAAAGTATTTCAATGAAGATTTGTCAAATCAAATTATTCCACTGGATTACCTATAATAAATATTGTGTTACAAAAAATCATGTGCTAATTGAAATATTACATTACGATATAATTAGTGTTTTGAACTTTAGTTCTTTACGTCAGGTTATGTTTGAGCGACCAGGGGTCGCGACGCAAAAGATCTGACCGTTACTTTACGTTACGCTACGTTATGTTACGTTGCTTCGTTATGTGCCTTGCTTGCGTGCTTGTGCTCTCTCCTTAGTCCGCTCTCGTTTTCGAAGCAGCGATTCATATTCTCCGGCCGGGATTTGAACCCGGGCCTCCCGCATGGAAGGCGAGCATTCTATCACTGAACCACCGATGCTATATTAAAATTCTATGCAAAGCTGGTATTCGCAGTGCTGGTGATCTACTTGAATTTGTTCGGATAAATTTTTACTATTATTTCCATAATTTTTTTGCGCGATTGATCTTTTTTGTTCATTTCGAAGAAATTTAAATTATTTTATTAGGAATTTATTTCAATACGATCGCGCAAAAAATGGTATAAGCATCTCGAACGTTAAGGGTAATTACAACGTTTGTATGTAGATTCCTCTCGTAAAATTGGACAAAATGATATGAGGATTAAGGTGTCTAGCACATTTACTTTTCGAAATACAAGGTGTTGAAATTTTGAAAACTTGAATGTTTTAATTCGATTTGACATTTGGCAGGTTGTTTTTAAATGTGAAAGGGCATATTCTGAAAGAATTAGTAGTTTGTGCAACTAGTGTGGATATGGACAATCCACACGAGTCGAGCAGCATATTTTTTCCACGACCCACTTAAGGAAAAATCTAGAAAATAAAAATTATATAAACTGTAATATAACTTCAAATTAAAAATTTGACAATTCAATTTTATGTTTCCACTAATTTTGTGGTAAACGTACAGTTCTTGAATGTCCAATTTGTATAACGCTACGGTTTCCCTTTTTAAATATACGATGCTGTTGCCAGTCGGACTCCCTTATGAAGGGAGGATAATAATGAATATTCTGCTAAATATTTCAAACGTCTACCTGTTGTCGTTATTAATATCAAGCAGAATAATTATTTAAAAATGAAATTAACAATAAAAAAAACTTCTTCACATGGAATCGAACCCGGGTCTACCGCGTGAGAGTCTGGTTTGCTTACTAGTCGGCCACCGAGGCATATGCAAATTGTTTATCTATAACGTCAAATGTATTACATAATTTTTGCTTAAAAGGAACTAAAGTGTGTCCCGCGACACGTTCTACCTTTTTTTAGAGTTTTGAAGTGTGCAATAGTATATTAAACACCGAGGTGGGAAGAGTTTCATCACTGTCGAGAGATTAGAATGAAACTTCCTACCGAGGTTTGTATACTATTTTATTTACAACCATCATATCCCGATCAATATTAATAAATCTTTGTTTCGTTCTGAACACACCTAAAATATTACGTTTGACAACTGTCACCAATTATATAAATACATGTCAGATAAAGTCGGATGGATATTAAGTTCGCGAATAATAAATTAATAAAAATGTCATCCGATGAAGAATTGATGGATTGTACCTCTCCAGAAATAGGTATTATAATATTTATCAATGTGTTATATTTTAAATATAAAAAATATTCATCTAAAATAGATAATATTAGGTAACGATCTCATTATTTTAGAGGGCGGAATGTCAGGGAGGGAAGTAAAGGTGTTTAATATGACACTTTCCAACCTTTAATGACGTTAGTAATGACAGTATTACATATATGGTTGTGAATAAAATACATTTTGGAAATATTTCTGTACGAGTGTATGTCACTGAACTCTTCTTAACGACTGGACCGATTTTGATGAAATTTTGTGTGCGTTCAAGTATAGTGAATTACGAAAGTGCACGTAAGCTGATAGTTAGCGGAATATGTTTCCAATTATTAGTGTGTTGAATGAATAAAGCTCGAAGTCAAACACTATTTGTATATTTACACAGAACTATAATATTATTTAATTGCGGAAATTTGCTACTTGCATCAGTTTATTAATCGAGATACGGAATGGCGAACTACATCACTAGAGTTACTTCAGTAGAAATACCGAGATACAACTTGAGCTAGAGCTCAACGTTGGAGCTGAACCGACTTACTTCACGTAGCATTCAAAACTGGAATTTAAATGGATGTTTTCTCGTAAGAAAGCTCGCATAAACCATAAAAATATTGATATTAGCAATGTTCCCACGATTTTGGAAAACGAAGGGATATGACACCCGAATTCCTTCTGGGAACGGTTTTAAGTGCCATCAATATAATAATTGTTTGGCACTTTCTCGTGAATTTTTTATGAGAGCTAATCAATCCATTTTCGACTGTAATTAAATCCTCAAACTTCTGAGAATATTTTTACGATGGGTCAAATTGGTTGACGCCGAAGTTTATTTAGTATATAAACAAGGGATCGGTAACTTTTGTCACGCATTACAAGAGGTTGTAAATTCTGTACAATTCAAAATTTTTCAGTGAGAAATAGTTATTTAACCAACCGGCGGGTGTAATTTGGGCGCTAACCATCCTTCTTTACCTGTCTGACCAAGAAGGGTAGATAATCCGACATGACATGTATTTTCGGCGCTAAGAAGTGCAGGTAGGTCGAGTCATAAAATAACTCTTATCTTAATAATTTAACCACCAATATTTGGAAAAACCCAATAGTTTTCTATTTCTTATTTTCTGATATTTTTATACATAGTTAAACTTTGATCAACCGGGTTTGGGCCTGGGTTTTCTTGTTTTTTTTTAGTTTTCCATTTCTGATATTTTTATACATAGTTACACTTTGATCAACCGGGTTTGGGCCTGAGTTTTATTGTTTTTTTTTTAGTTTGAATAACCGGGTTTGGGCCTGGGTACTTTGGTCGGTTAGCGCCCAAAATACACATAGGATTAAAATGACCCTTCGGTCTTGTCGCCCAGTTTACATGTTGTAAAAAGTGCATTAATCTTTTAGCGCCCAAATTACATCCGCCCTAACCAACAAGTGTATTAATGAGGCCATTAACAATCGAGATAATTTAACGCACGAGCAGAGCGAGTGCATTAATGTTCGAGATTGTTAATTGCCCTTTTAATACTCGTGTTAGTTACAAAGCTTTTCCGTCGACTGTATCAGTTGTATTCGTTTTTCTCCATATTTAAAAACTAAAAATATTCATTTGTTTCATAGGTAAGTACTGTCAAAAATAAATAATGACATTATGGCATAATGACTATATTTTGGATGATTCATTGTTTCAACACTAATAATATTATTACAATTTTGTAGAATAATAAAATAAAAACGATATGTAAGTCAAAAACTAGAAGTATTCTATACTAGGATTCATTTTTTGAAGACGTTATTGTATGTTTGGTTGCCTACACCACCGATAACTGTCAATATAAATATAATGTATAAGATGTGCGTTGGGTTGCCTGCAGAACATCGTTGATTAATGTAGGTAAATCATGAATTAATGGGGGTCATTAATGTATGATTTTGTGTAATTTTGAGAACGTTAATAGCATAATATGTTAATACACGGTCGACGGAAAAATATGTTTTCGAACATATAGTATTCGAGAAAACTCTTCCTAAACGACTATACCGATTTTGATATAGTTTTTTAAGTGTGTTCAAGTATATTCGAGAATGGTTTAGATACGCAATTGGTCCCAGTAGGTGGCGCTGCAATCGGGTTTAAGCTGAGCTTCTCCTAAACGGTTGGTTAGATTTTTATGAAATTTTTTGTATGTGCTTTAGTAAGTATGTGAGTGCTTTAGTAAGTAACTGTATGGTTAAGATTCGCATTCAGTTCCGGTAGGTGGTGCTGCAATCGGGTTCATGCTGAAATGCTCCCAAACGGTTGGTCCGATTTAGTTGACATTTTGCATAGTAGTTTTTTGGTAAGTTCTTTAAAAAATGAGTCAAATTCATAAAAACAAATTTGTTTGCCCAAGAAATTGGGAGAAAAGCCAGGAAAGTAGATTTTTCGAAAAACATATTCTAACCATCGGAAAATTACGGCACTATCCGATTTTTCTACCTTAAATATGTAACAATGTGATATTTTTTAATCAAAATAAAAATAGTCAAAAATTGTTTAATATGACAAGAAGTTAGCACAGGACAACGTCTGTCGAGTCCTCTACTTTCCTTTTAAATATCTACGTATAGGTACAATGGTTACGAATAAATATTTCGATAAAATAAATAAAATTTTACCATGTTTCTAATGTTTATAGTTTGTTCATGCAGTTAAAAATCGACTACTATTTTTTAAATAATAATTTCTTTTCAAATATCTACATATATTATTATACAATGCGAACTACAAGGCGTATTGAGAGGTCACAATATCATAAGATTGGTCTTGAAGCATTAATCTTTACGGTATTCACTGTTCTGAAAGCATTCATTACCAGAAATGATTCGGCAGATTGACTGCAGGTAGCTCGGCGGCAGAGGTCACGGTAACTTTTATTGGCTTTTTAATGACCACTGGCGGCAATCGTTGGGGGCAAATGGGTCAAAGCCACCTAACAAATATATACAAATGTAATTATATATTTTCATTTATTTATTTAAGAAAACAAACAATATACTGGTGATTACAGTAACAAATACAATAATTATACAAAAAAATGAATAAATACAAAGAAATTGCAAAAGAAATAAATAATCAATTATCTATTAGAGTAATAATATAAATGAGACTATTTAATTTTCAAAATTTCATTGTAGTCTAGTTTGAAATACATCTTTGGCTTCTGCTGCCGTAAATAACCTATCCATTTATGCCTCAATAAAGGAATCGTCTCACTTGGAAAATAGGCCTCGGTATTTCAAGCAGAGGTCTATGCAATATTTGCATGTGCAAGGGCAAATAACATGAGAGCCTACAACAATAGGCAGATCAGGATCTACAGTGACAGTCAAGCTGCCCTTAAAGCACTTCAGAGCTCTAAGGTAACATTTCGGTTATGTATGGTATGGGAATGCGGCGAAAAACTTAGAAGACTGGCGACTCGGGACAGTGTAACACTGGAGTGGGTCCCAGGTCACAAAGGAATCGCTGGCAATGAAAAAGCTGACGAGCTCGCAAGAACAGGATCGTCAACCCTGATGAACGGACCCGAGCCAGCCGTGGGCATTCTCAGATGCTCAACTAGGTCATGGTTAAAAGGGTTGGTTAAAGAACAACACAATAAACACTGGAAGAATACGCCCAGGCAAACACATGGGAAGACATTCATAAAAGAACCATCAGAAAAAGTAGCAAAAGAAATAACGGGGTTACTTACGGGGTACTTTCCCACAATGGAGCACCTAAGCAAAATAAGGATGTATAACGAAGACCTCACATGCGGAAGATGCAAAAAGGACACCAAAACAGCTCTGCATATACTATGCAACTGTGAGACGCTGGACCACAGGAGGCAGAAACTGTATGGTATACCCCAAATGACTCCAGAAGACTTCTACAACCAACCAGCAAGGAACCTGTATGAGCTAATAGGGAACGGATTGGCTGAATAGTCGGAGTAGACTAGGATGATCCACAATAAGCCCAGGAAGCTGAGGTGGTGCCGGCAAAGGGACGGCTACTTTAGAAAAAGCCTCAATGTGTATGTCCGAGCATCTTTAAAGATCCATAAATAATGACATACCTCAGCTTGTGTAATGTAATCATTTATCATTGATGTAGTATTTAGGATTTTAAGCTACGAATACCAAGTAAAAGTAATGAGCTAAATATTCTGAAAATTGAAAAAGAGATACCACCGGAAATCGAAGCCGGTACCCCTCAGTTACAAGCCCTTACGCTAAGCTCTGTGCTACGGAGGTTCCTACATATTAATGTATTATAAGCCATCGTGCTCCGCTCTTCGTCCTCGAGCTGGACCTGGACCTTATGCGTATACCTATCTCAACCTACTCTTTTTGAGTCTGGTGCGTTGCCTGCCTACCTCTATCTCGCTCTCCTGGCGAGCCTGAAGCCTGCGCTCCCATTCCAGTCACCCCCTCTCACTATCACGTTACATTATAGCCTCATGTGGACTTTTCGTAGATCACATCCGTTACAAGCGCTTACGCTAAGCCCCACGATACCGGCGGTTCCTACATATCAATGCATTATAAGCTGAAAATCAACCAAGTAGTGTTATAATAGTATATTATGCAACGATCATGTATTAATAACCATTACATGAGAGTTTCATACACTATATTTTCTACGAAGAATGTTGGTTTGAAAAAAGATATTAAAAAAATGTACTATCCGGGATTCGAACCCGACACGTAGAGTTCGAAAACAACCTTAAGCGACGCCTTGCCCATCTTTACGGAACCACATTGATGAACTAATAGCATAAAGTGTATAGGTATGTTACTGTTACAAAATTAGTAAGTAATAAATTATTTGTGACCAAAAATTAATAAGTTTAAATATGTCGGTTTAGAGGTAAAACTCATTAAGTACATTTTCCATGAAATTGAGTTAAAAATACCTAAGTGTACATTTTTTCCCATTCTTTCGCATGAAAAACTCAGTAAGTACATATTGTAGGTAGAAAAGTAACTTTTTCACAAGTAAATTTCACTAAGTACATTACGAATATCTTGCCCATAATGGTAAAATTCATTAAGTAACTTACCGAGAATTTCGCTGAATTCGCATGCACTTAGTGAGTTTTCAAAACACGTGTTACGTACACTTCCTGTGACGATCCACAAGTTCAGACAAGAAACAATTGGAGAAGCACATTTTGTTACCGATCTCCGATTTAAAGTGTAGCACCCTGTATCTAGAGAGTTATTTAGTTTTTGTGAGTTATTTTATATAATATTTTACTGTTGTGATGTCGTCAAGAACTAACAAGATTTTGGAATTATGTAAAAATTCAATGGTAAGTCTGTTTTCTTTTGAAATTTGTTATGACATTCATTTGCAACAGTTATCACCCTTCTTTCATTACATACTAGTTTTGATTATTTAAGTATTCAACACCAGATACAATTAAATAAAATTTTTGTTTATTCAATATGAAACGAGCGGTAATATCCAACATTTTTTGCAGGATGTTCAAGATGTCAACAGAGATTTAAATAAGTTGAATGTACATCTGCCTTCTACCAATTTTGAAGACTTTCCTTCAACATCTTCTGCTAATTTTGAAGAATTGTTTACATTATCTAAGCAGAATAGTAACCAAGGTGATTTAATTTCTGACTCTGATTCTTCTCCAAACCGAAACAGCCCTGAAAAGATTGTCAAGTCAGTAGTAAGTTACGAATTAACTTCTGATGAATACGATAGCGATGCTGATCCCAAATACTCACTATCTGATAGTGAATCAACTGACAGTGAAGAAAATGAAAATATTACTGAGAGTACAGTGAAATCTTCAGAAATCTTCAGAATTGCATGCTTGGTATAGGTCATTGCCTACTAAATCAGATGAACATGAAGAAAAACTAGCACCTGAACCGGCAGTTGATGAATCGGATGATGAGGAAATGTGAATTTTTTTATATGAGCTTCACTCAGGAGTGTTTTTGTGCATATTCATGTATACTTTGTTATAAATAAAGACCCACATTTCACTGATTAACTGCTGGATTTCCTCACTAAGTGGTGCACCTTTTATAATATAGTAGAAGTAAAATTCATTAAGTACGAAAATCCTATTTTTTCAAAGGATTTTCATAAATTTTCACTTAATACATAGGCATGTCTACTGATAACAACAAGGTCTTTCATATTATGTTAAATGTTGATACATCACATAGTTTTCCGATTTTTGGCAACAAATTACGTTATAATGCTCAATATTTCATAATTCGAAAATGCGACTTAGTGACTTTTACCTCTAAACGGTTGGTCATTAAGTATTTTTGGTCTGGTGTTCGACATTTCTTTGAAAAACTGACGTAAAAGATTTAAACTGTCATAAAACACTGTCAAACTGTCAAACATTCTACAGAAAATATTGGGTCTGCCTACTTGGGTATTTGAAAATCTAGTTTTATAATGAAAACCAGTGTTATAATGAGTATCATTATGAAACTGAAAATTGGCATTTAATTAACAACTTAATGTATAGGAGTAGAAAAAAATATTCATTTATTTTTCCATTATTTTTTTTTTGTGGAATTTGATATATTGACTATACTAGACTTAAAAAAAATAAGGATTGAATAATTGTCAGCGGTATTGGTATCAAATGCACCCTTATTCATATTTGTGTAAAAACTATATATTCAATTGAAACCCCTTCAAAAAATGAATAGATACAACAGTGATTTGACTTTAACAGGCCATTTACGGACCTGCTGCGGCATTTCTTACAAATGCCTCTTTTTTATTGACTAATGACTGTTGCTTGGAAAATGTAAGCAGTAGATGAGAACTCTAACTTCAATTAAATATCAAATTATAGTATGAAATCGTAGAATATATGTTTGAATGATTTGAGGAATTTTTGCAGTTAAATGTTACGAGTTACATAAAATATTCCGAAGTACTTTAACTCGATACGTAGAATGTATTTTTTACGAAAAAACGTTTTACATAAAATGAAAAACATATTATAAATAATGACATCATAAAAATAGTTGAACGTAATTACCAGCAGCGGTAAAATTTCAAAAAATTATTCCTGTAAGCAAAAATCAGCTGTGGGAAGCGCAAAAAATAAAATACGTAAGAGTTTTTATCTTCCTGCAATAGTACTCGTATATTATAAACCAAGGTGGTGAAGACCGAGCACCAAGATTATTTCGCGAGTGGCTTTACCCTGAGTGGAATAAGGTGCAAGGTTTATAAATGTCTTCAATACCAAGGTGTACATACTTATAGCCACATTTAAGACAAAAATTTAAAAAAACTTCACAAACGCACCACGAGAAGCGTTTATTCCGTCGTATGACTGACAAGTACACTGTCAGTTTTCGATATATTATTATGAACGTACTCGTTATGTCATCAGTCATTTTTGGTTGAGCGCGAATTTTAAACTAATGGCATTTTTATTCAAATAACTTTATCTTGATAGGTAATTTCAAGCAGCAAATATGTTAAATTATACAAAGTATACAAGCTCTTGGGTATACAAAGTTATGTTGAACAAGTTTTTGTTGAACTATTATCTCTAAATTCTCAAAATATTTGAATTTGTCCATTATTGACCTATTATAGGTCAATAATAAAATAGTATATTAAGTATTAAGAACGGTAAGAGTTATTTACCGGTCGACAGCAATGTTTGGAGTCTGAGCGTAGCGAAGCCTCCAATTTTGCTGGAGACCGGTATCACCCTTAACGTTCGAGATGCTTATACCATTTTTTGCGCGATCGTATTGAAATAAATTTCGAAAAAAATCATTTAAATTTTTTAGAAATGAACGAAATGTTAAAAGTGACATTTATACTTCTCGATCAGTTTAAAATATAATTTGCATTTTGGTGAAACTGTTTTTATCACTTTTTATATTGTTCTGTTCGGTTCTGTTTATTAAAATAATATAAATCTTATTTTTTTTGTTTCTTCTGTGTAATGAATGAAGTTGAAGTAATATATTATTTAGGACCACTTAAATGTATGTAGAGATAATGCCCGTTTGCACCGCAAGCTTTTAAACCTGGCTTAATTTTAAGCTTGGCTTATTTTGGAAATTCGATTGCACCGACACGAATAATGTATTAAACTTAGCTTAATGTTGAGCCACCGATTTTGACGGCTTAAGCTAGACTTAATTATAATTGAGGTTAGACCGGTTAGACTGCTCATGTTGTGATTTGTCATATTATATAACTATATCATAATATATATCTTGTGACTTTGTTTCTGTTATTATGGATTTGTTTGGAGACGTATTTGATGATATTTTTATTGAGGATGATCCTGATATTATCGATATTATTAATTTTGGTTTTCCTAGGCAAATTTATTTAAGGGCCAACTATCTTGAGGACATACACAATCTAACTTTTTTCCAAAGATTTCGACTATGAAAACCAACATATTTTGCTTCAGCTTGAAGAACAATTATTAAATAGTGATTTGTAAGTAGTGTACACATTTTACTCTGGGAGCCCTTTTGCAGCTCTCGTTTTCCATTTAAAAATTTATTCAAAAATTTCAAATAAGAAAATGCCAACGGAAATATTTCAAGCATTAACAAATTTAAGCTTAGATTTTCGAGTTCTACCCTCTTTAATGGGTGACAGAGCGAATTTTTACATCGTTGCCAGACTTTCTTTGCGCTTAGCTAAGCTTGGTTTGATGTTGGTTGGTGCAATGTATTGAGGTTTAAGCTGAGCTTCAATATTGAAGCTGGCTTAGTTAAGCCGAGTTTGGACAATTTTCAGTGCAAACGGGGGTAAGACGTCGGTAAGTAATTAACTTACCGACGTCTAAACGGTAAGTAAATCACTTACCGACGTGTTAGACTTAGAAACCAGTAAACACAACCTACCGTCCTGACAACCGATGCTGTAAATAAACAAAAAAGATCTATCGCGCAAAAAATTATTAACCACTAATAGAGAAATTCAAGTTCTCAGTTGGCTAGAAGAATTAATAATTGTCAACTTCACTGCTAGTAGTTGAAAATAGTACATTGTTAACCAAATAGAAAAAGCATAACAAAGAGTCTAGAAATATGGCTTTTTCTACGAGGTACACATCCTATTTTTCCGCAAATCGTTTAAAATTAATTAATTCATTCAATTATTTTGTTCACAAATAAAGGGTGCTTTGAAATTCGTAATAAAACTATTTGGGTTACTATGGAAACGTATCGAGGTTGAATTGTCAAACTTGACGTATATAAATTTAATTCCTCGGAAGTCAAATAATAATTCATGATGAATTTTCCATATCTGGGACTCCTCTAGAGCTTGTTGAGTCAGTGACACTGATTCATTAGAATTATTGCCATAGAAATCAATAGAAAAGTACGAATAGGCTTATCTATCATTATCTTACAGTATGGAAATATTGCCTTTTCCTTTAAGAAATGCAATTTTATCGATTTGGTGTCATTTTATTGCATGCAAGACGCAATTCTGTCAAAAACGTTTCTTAGGTCACAAGTTTTCTAAGGTACGAGTGGGAGTGAAGCGGAACGAGTGACCAAAGATGTTTTTGTTACTAGGTGCTCACTATACTTTTTCTACGCCCGCAGAAAAAAAAAAGAAGCATAATTATATTATATTATTTCAATTATATTCACAAGATGACATACAATTATTGACGTGTCATTGAAAAATCAAATGACACAGAACTACAAAATTAACACGGAATATTAAATATAAATTACACAAGAGGTACACTGGATGTGACGTTTAAAGAAACAAAAGATAAACGAGATGTAACCTTTCGCACTTTGAACATTAGTATTAAAAGTGACGTTATGCGAATGTCGTATTCAGTCAGATTCGTACTTCATAGAACTAGTTCACAAGCTACTGATATGCAAACAAATGGAATGGAGTATATTTATACTTTATTAGTCATGGGACACCCTGTAAAGCGATCTGTTGCTTTTAAAAATCAATGAAACTATCGGCTACAGCACAAACGTTCCCCCCTTAAAGTTATCTCTGCGCTTGTGATTGATAGTTGAGATCAAGTGGTGTTGAAAGTAATTGTAAACTAAACAGTACCACCGTAGTACACAACCTGCCTCATTATTTCACTACCAAAGAAGCAGCTTGTGTGTTTCAACAACGTCCTCGTTTTTTATTCTTCTCTTCTCTATTTTGAATGTAACGCTAGTTGTGAGCATAACATGAAAATGATGTTGCTACTTTCGACCGCGCATTCAAAAATTTCAATAGAAAGAATGTTAATAATCTTAAAACGTCCAGGGTCAATGATTTATTTGAATTGTAACCTAACGATTTTAGTTATATAAGATTTTAAATAATTACAATAATATTTTACGAAGTAAAATAATAAAAAAATGTTTAAATTGCAATAAAAAAAGGAAAAAAAAAGGATTCGTGTAAAGTATTATTACAGTTTTCTATAATATTGTATTTAATAAATTGCATTACCAATGGATATCGTAGAATAATAATTATTCTAACGCGCTTTATAAGTTTTGAAATAGTATATTACGTAACGTGTGCGGAAAGTGACATTTTTCACACGAGTGAGACACTCCTACGAGTGTGAAAAATCACTTTCGCACAAGTAATGTACACTATTCTTCCTACGACCATGCGATAATTGTAACAAATATTGTTTAATGTAATGTTTTTTTTAAAATAATGTTGACATCGGTAAGTGCGGAAAGTAAATGAGTGAAATTCACTTTGCAACGAGTTATGTACACTATTTTTTTTACGGCCATAAATATTTAAAAAGTACCTTAGGTTTTTAGCCACTATCAGTATCAACTTCCATTATAATAAAAAAACCGAGACAACACTTTTTATTTTTAGTTTATCTCACAATTAATAGAGTACACGCATATTTCATATTTTGCATGGATATTAATTTATAATAGTAAATATGATATCAAAAATTACTAATGATAGGAAATAAACCAGTTTCCATTGGAAATTACTTCCAAACTTTAAAATAAATAGTTATTTTCCTAACTAGTGCGGAAAGTGATACTTTCCCGCACGCGACTGCAGTTGACACGAACGACGCGGAGCGGAGTTCGGGCAAGCGGTCAAGGGCGGGAAAGACACTTTACGCATGAGTTAAAGTCTGTACAGAAAGTACGAGGAGTAATAAACCCTAATTAAGTATGCAAAACCTTTACAGGGAGCACCATGAAATTTTTGATAAATCTCTTACTTTAAACCTCAATCAACGCTTTAAATTACATTTCTTCCGTAAATCTAAAAACCAGGTAGATCGACCCCGTATTTGTTTCAGTTGTAGCAAAATTTAGGGTTTCTTCATTGTTAAAGGATTAGCAGGTAAGCAATGACGCAATGCAGTGGTGTGTATTTTGGGAAAAAAATACGTTTTAAATTATAATATAATAAAAAATGAAAAGAAATAATTATTGGAATACATTTATTACTTACATTTTATTCTATATCCGACTCGGAAGAGGAAGAATCGTTGTTGACATTAATAATAATAGGGTCGATTAAATCATCACAAATATTGTCAATTTTCAACATATTTGCCTCTACTTTGATAACATGCTCGATACAGTTTGTCCAATTTTCCTTACTAACATGACTTACAGCACTCTCAAACAATTTCACAACATCGTTTATTTTAAAAGTAGTATTTTTTTTCCAACTTCCCCCTTTACCTGAGCCCATATTAATTCTATGGGATTAAGTTCACAATGATAAGGGGGAAGTCGAAGAACTGATATACCACGAGAAGAAGCCATTTCTTCTACAATGTAGGTTTTGTATTTATTCTTGTTCATTTTTGCAATTCTGTAAAGTTCTTTCCTTAGTGGATCTTTTGGAAACTAAATATTTTTCGAAATAAGCCACTCCAAAAGCTCTGCTTTACGCCAACGACTTGTGGGCAATGCTTCTCGTAACCGTGAATGGTAACTTGCGTTGTCCATAACAATAACAGCCCCTTTTGGAATCAGATCCAACATTTGAACAAACCATTCCTCGAAGACATCCCCATTCATATCTTCGTGATAGTCCCCCGTGCGTTTTGAAATAAAAGTTAATAATCTACCATCAACAAAACCTTCAGAACTTCCAACATGGACAATGATAAGTCTTTTTCCTTTTCCAGATGGTGGCTGCAAACCTAACGACAAACCTTCCACGAATGCCTGCCTTCCGCTTTTAATGTTTTTATCTTGCCAAGATTTGGAAACTGTATATCCAGCATTTATACACACATACAATATACAAAAATATATAAAATAATTATTGTTACAGATTGGTTTGTTTTCTATTATGAATAAACTGTGTTGCCTTTCTTTATCAAACTTTACTAAAATTTATGTACCTCTATCACTTTTTTTTATTAAAATTAGTACATCCCGTTACCTCTGACCTAAATCGTATATTCTTTAGCATAGCTGCAACTCATTCGTTCAATACAAAATGTACCTTACGGTATACCCTCTTAAAATATATTTTGGTACGTCTATGAAATCTACTTAAATGAATGATTTATTACTCCTCGTACTTTCTGTACAGACTATAGGAACATTATTTTTTCTACGACCGTATATACAAAAAATTATACCAACCCATTTTCAAAAGTTATTTTATCTCCACATACATATACAAAACTTTAACCAAAAACTATTATTATTATTATTATTATTATGAATATTAATATTAAAAACACAATTTGTTCCATTCTGTAAATTACTTAAAATTGCCGGTCCAGTGGAGTTATTTGGTGTTAACTGGTATGTAGATGACGTTGATGAGGATGGAATCGGTCACATAAAGACGACGATGAAGGTGACGGCAACGGTTTTAAGTCATTTGTAGATGTAGTTTAATAGTTGTTTTCAAAAAATTAAAAATGCAACAAAAAGCTAGAAAAGATGTAGATTTTATTTGATGGACACTTTCAAAACTAAAATGCGTGCGGGAAAGTGGGTTAAAACGCACGCTAGTAGAAAAATTCAATTTCCAATGCACTTTCCCACCAACACCCGAGGATTTTCGAATGCTACCGATGATACGTGTGATGTCATATCTCTTGTTTGTTTACTTTTGTCAATATGGTCGGTATTGCATTAGGTTATGTGTAGTTGTGTGTTTATATTGTATTTTAATCAACTATTAATTGCTTCATCGACGTAAAAATCATCATTTATATGTTTGTTTGAGACCATTACGTGTTTGTGTGTGCTTTTTTTCATTTCTAAAAGTCAACGTAAAGTGGAAAGTGGACATAAATATTCGATTTTTCCGAGAATATTTTAAAACTTCCAGAATAAAATATTTTATTCACTAGTTCAGTGTTCAGTGACGATTCTTTCATATTTTGTGAGTAAAGATATGGTTAGCGAAGGTTTTGTAAAAGCACAAACTAATAACTTGCCCAAAGTAGACTCATTTATGCTGCTTGAATTTATGAAGTCAAACAGTTGCTTTAATGCAGAGGAAATAAGAGCAGTTAAAGCATTATCGTAAGTGCGATTCAAACTATTTATATAATATATACCAACCATATTTCGATGTGTGAGTGTGGTCGTAAGAAAATGATGTTTTTATGGTTGATTCCTAGACATATAGGTACATAACCTCAAACTATTTAAGAATAAAAATTACCAGCATAGAAGTAGGAACTTACATTAAAATGGTCTTCACAAACAAAAGTAATGCCCTTCTCTTAAGTGTATTTTTGCTTGCGCCACCAGGTAAAGTAAAAAATATTTTGTCTGGAGTTTTAATAGACGTTGATTTACACACTGGAACAATGCAATACTTGGAATACAGAGTTTTTTTCGGCGTGATACACGAATAAAAACGTAAACAAATGACGTCACTGCATGGGGCAGCCATCTTTTTGACGTAAAGCGCGTTTTGGTGGACTTTCAAAATTTCATGATTTTTAAAGTCGTGTTAAAAGTTAAGTTTATATTTTTTGAGAAAATAGGCATGCAAGGTGTTAGGAGACCTGATAAAGTGTCAATTCCCACCAATAGCAAAATTTATGCTTGTACCCTATTATAATTCGTTTACATTTTTATGTAATAAATATTTCACTTACACTTCACAAAAACTATTTCTATTCTTTGTGTTATATTTTGAGAATTTTGACATAAGCCTACTTTATTATTTTTCACTTTCATAATTAGCATATATTTTTTACGATCACACGATAAATTTACGAAATATGATGGTTTTATTTATTTAAAAATTTTTTGGCAGTTCCAAGAACCAATTAAATTTCCTCATTTTTTATCATATGAACAATTTCACCCAAGCATGTCAACATTACACTGATAACAGACAATGGGCTATTTTCACGATGCTATGGACACATATTGATTTATTTCGATTTTGAAGTTTCAAATATTTAATATTTCGAAAAGTCACGATTTGATTGTAATACTTCAATTGTTCCTTGGTTAATTGCTCCTTTGAATAAATTATTTTAGCTCTGTATTTTTTCTATAATTTACAACAAATTTTCTATCCGAATAACCCTCGGACATTGATAAATGCTCAAAAATTATCAATGTCCTTAGGTTATTACTACTGAAAACATCAATAAAATCATCAGTTTGTAGTGCAAAATATTTTCAAAATTTGGCGAATCTTAATAATTTTTGAACAGATTTTGTGGTATATTTGTAGTTATTACGTAGGTGAATTTAAATAAGAACACCACGTTAATCGAATTCATGCGAACCGTGCGATATGATATCACACTAGGGTGATATCATAGCGCTCGGATCGCGTCACTATGATGATATGAGAAACTTTCCGCCAGAGTAGAGAGTGCGATATATATGGTCGTAGGAAAAATATGTTTCAAGAACAGTCAGCGTTCAACTAAGATATCTTCTTCAGCCCATGATTAAGCTCTTAGAGCTCACTGTCTTTGAAAAATATTTTTCAAAACGTATAAAGCTTTAGAC
>CAJUYH010000182.1:0-81978 GCA_910591685.1 Galerucella tenella | reverse complement strand
GATTTATCCGCAAACTTTTGCTTGAAGCATCGTTCCATGAAATGAAACGAGACGTGTCTTACAATTTTAGAATTCCAAATATCATCTACATATATATTTGTATATCAAACGTATACCTATACACTTTGTAAGGATGTAAGGATTGTGTTCGAGTTGACTTCTCGTAAGGAACAATCATCATATCGGCGACTACATTGAATTTGTAGAAAGTTTTCATGAGACGCGCAAAAACTTTTCAACAATGTCCAAGTAAGACGAAACACCGGGAGTGCTGATAATGAACGAGAGCGAACACAGAACAAAAAATTGGCATTGAACTGGACATGCTGGTGGTCGCTTTCGACAGAACCATTGTTCGAAAATCTGATCGAAGTTGGCACAAACTTTTTCCGCGACAACGTTTCAGTGAATCACCATCAACAACTATATATATACAAATATAAAGCTAGGAGAATTTTGCAGCAGGTAAACTTTCAAGACAATTACAATTTTTAATTCTCTCATTTGTGATTAGTAGCATAAAATCATTATATGTATCTGACAATATTTTTGTAGAGAAGAATTTAAATGATGGAAGTGCAGAATAATTAAGAATTATAGCCATCGGGAATGAATCATGGTCCTGTTGCTTGGATTATGTTCTATATGATGTACATATTATAAAATTTCAAGACGGGGTATTCTCTAGTCGGAGACAATGTGCTTGTACGCTTGGTAGACTGATTAACCATTCTGAATAGCGGTGTAGATAACCACGAACTTCCGAGTTAATAGAGGGTACTTCCGGACCCAAGTGCGGTCAGCTTTTAGTTTCCCATCCTCTTACTCACTCACTCACTCACTCACTCACTCTTTCTGTCTCGCCCTTTTGCTCCGCTCCTCTCGCTATCTTTTCACCTCTGTGCATTCTCACATTTGCATGTCCGCAATGGGTCGCTCCACAAACTTGGCTATTTTCATCTATTGATGCTAAATTGCGTCTAGTTCGAATAATTTCCGAGTGTAGTTGTCGGACTTTTGTCAGACAACAGCTATATTGGCTTATTGCTATTCAAAAACTTATTTTCACTAAAACATATGCATGGTGAATTTACTATGCGTGAGAATAATATAAGTATTGGAAAAACCAAAATATGTGTTGGTAATTTGTGTCTAACTAGAAAACTTGAGAATTTTCTGCACCGAATTGACCCGAACATGAAAAAAAAACAAATTGTAAGTTGATTTGTGGAAACACATTCCGCTGTTGAATACTTTGTGCCGGTAGCACAAACAATGTATGCGTATATATACACTCTTTACCATTATACACTCTAAATTCTTTCGTCGGGTATCTCTTCACAACAACATATATATATATATAGGTATATATAACAAGCCGGTAAATTTGGCAAGGGAATAAAAGACTGTAGTAAATTTTCCTCGAAATGCTATAAAGGTTCTTTTATTAGTTGGTTGATAATACATTTAAAGATGCACACAAATGGTATGTCTAGAGTGTCTGCTCAAAATGTAAATGAGGCTGCGAGTTGGGATCTCTCTTTCTTGGTTGGTGGCATGAAAAATTAAGTTGCGCGCATGAGAAAAGCGACATTAAAGTTTTCCAGAAGATTTTGAGGTTTTGTGAGTCGGCCACAGTCCAATTTAGTACAGATAATGGTGGATACAGGTCAGCAGTCCTTTTTTTTTTTTCCCCCTCACTGACTTTTTCTACCAAAGGATATCTCATCCGGCTATCACCTTTTATTTTTGTACGTAAAACTAAATAAGACAGAGTTTCGATTTGTTTTTCTTAACGAAGGTATAAGTCGTGTCGAATGTCATTTGCTATACTTGGCGATTGACTATGCTCCTATTTCTTGGCAATTCGCCAATATAGAATTTCTCAGTGAAGCGAACCGCTGCTGTTATAAACTATACTGCTACTACTGCCATACTACTACTCTGTTCTCCAATCTCTCGACCGTTACCAGCAATGAATTGCTAAATAAATTATACTTCTCCTAAAGTCTCTCGGCAAATCTTGTTATTAGGTTATTCCGTGAAGATTTATAGGCCACCGGCTGGTTGGCAGTATTATAGGTATTTTCTAGCTTCACTTCGATGCTCCCTGTTACTGTTATTACGCGTACGTGACTCGAGTTGGCAATTGTCATCGCTCTTAAAACTTTGCTCGACAAATATATATTTAATACGTGACTACTTTTCAATTGTATTAGGCTAAATAAATTTCATATATACACCAGTGTTTGTGTCTATATATTCGTACCAGATTCATCGATAAACACCCCACCTTGAATTTAAGTAACGATATTTCAAAATAAAAGTATCTGTCTGTGTGCTCAGTATGAAATACATATAAATATTGGAAGTACCTACTAGTAATAGTCTCGTAATTCCTTGTCAATATATATTTTTTTAATTTCTTCCAATGGTAAAAAGAAAAAATTATATAATATCATATCTGTATATTGGTATACCGTAGTATTATTGAGAATACAGACAATTCTGATAAGCTATATGGAATAAGTATTTTTTTTTACTCCAATAACTATTCGTTTATGATGATCAAAAAGTCGAAAAATTCCAATTATAATTACTAATCGCTAAATATTATTTATAAATAAATGTCTCTCTGTCAATAATTTATAATATGTCTCTTCTTTATATATCAAATCGTCTATAAAAAAAAAAAAGGAAAGTTATAAAATATCTAGCGAATATTGCGATACAAAAGGAATCAAATTACTTTATGATTTCATATTGTGATAAATCTTTTATATTTTTTTATTTTCTCTTATATTTTGGGTAATCCGATTTATATGCATTAATTGAAAATATCGAAGGTAAAATGAATTAATGAGGCTACACCTATCTCGTGAAGACCCATAAAAAGAATGGGAATTTTATGCGAATATTAATATAAAATATGGGTAACGTTGCTAATTAATCGTAGATTGACGGCACTATTTCTATCAAAAATTGCTCTGGCTATTAAAAATGTTTTCGATCAAAACAAAAATATGTCTCTTGTTTAATGTAGTTGAATTTCAATCCCGATATTATTGTAAATAAAAAATTGAATATTATTCTGATGTATTCCATAAAGTCTACTTATAGATAATGATGATTTACATGATATAAATTATAGATAAATAATTTAGAAAATAGATCATTTTTGTGGATGGTGACGATAATGTTAAACAAAGTAATTGACTTTTTACTTTGGATTTACATGAAAAACTTTATCGTTTCTTAAGTATACATGTCATTTAAAATTTGTAATGCAGTATAAAGATAAAAAAATTATTCTAAAATAAATCCTTTTTATTCTAACTTTTATATACATATACACCCATTCGATTTTTCCTTCGTTAAAATTTGTGACAGATTAAAGATCCGGAGTAAGAAATCGCATTCCAAACTTACATTCCTACAGACGTATACATGACAGGCGGACATCGCTGTGCAAGAATCCGCCATTCGAGTTCTGACATTAAACAGCTTTTGATGGGCTATCAAAGAGCTTCGCCCTCAAAATGAATTCCATATTTTTTCGTTATTTTTCTTTTCTTCAATTTCATTCAACATAGGAGTAAAACGATCTCAGCCTCTGTAAAAACTGTGGATAAGGAAATAATTCGTCACCCGTCTCATTAGCGCATGACAAATACTTTTTGCTCCTCTATAAATAGTAACCATTGCAATCGTAATAACGTCACCGTCCTTTCAACTTTATAATTGGACGATACAAAAACTGCTTTGAGAGAGAAGTGAAGAAAATATAAAGTACCTTTGCATACCGCCACATTTGCGGTTACAAAAGTCATAAAAATCTGTTTTTTTACAATATTCAATTTAACTTCATTTACCAAAACAGAAAAAAAATATACTAAAAAAAAGCAATAAAAAAAATATTTCTATAGTGGAATTTATTCGCGCCATACAATCGATTTATAATGAAATTCGGTGCACAAAGTTAGAACAGCACATACGCAACGCCCATATATTGAAGCCTGCGCGCACTTCATAATATAATTATTGGAGATAGGTTATACCTGTAAAAGTAGTTTTAATGTCTTCCAGACCATGCAGTTGGGTTGCTTGCACATACACGGCAAAACATGTGTGCATTTTCAACTGCTATACACATATATATATATATATATATATATATATATATATATATATGTATAGGAGATGAGAAAATGCAATTAGGGCCTGGCAAAAGGTTCCCGCACACTAAGTACTTCCTGTATACTATCTCTCCATATGACATTTATCGTAATTTAATTGTTTGAAGACCACCATAAAATTCATATTTCCTCATATCATTGCGCACTCGTTTCATTCTCACTATATTAATATTCTTCCTACGTGTCACACTCAAGACAGACCTAAATTTTTACTCGATTATATATTATTGAATACACAGATTGAATGAATTACACTTCATGAATCATATCAAAGTGAAAATTTTATAGATATTATTTGAATTGTTGTTTTGTGGGTAAAAAATGTGATAGACTTTTCATACGTTTGTTTATCTACATAGCGTAATCGCATTTGATTTCTGATGGTAAAGTTAAAATTACCATCTATCATTTCATACAGAGGGTAGTTTTCTACATTTTCAACCCGTGATTTTATAGAGCGTCATTGGTAAAAGCTCAGTTGATGAAATATAAACGATTTTTCTATGACATTATTATTTACGTATGATAGTTAATTTAATGTAGTGGTGACGACGGTGGTAATACATGATATAAAATAGAAATTTTGAGCGCCACGGTCGTCGCTAAATTGTGTAATCTCTATGACCCGCAACATTAAGCTGTGTCTCATCATATATTCGTATATCCAAACCGCTAATTCTGTTAATCCTACTTGTGGCTTTTGTACGAGACCAAAAACTTCTGTGTAATGACTTTGCATATGTACACGTCCCAACACACCTACAAATGTCATACATATGCGTGTGACAATTGAATGAAACTAATGTAAGTTGCTACGAGCTTTGAATTTGATCCAAACTCAATAACAATGGTATTGAAACTGGGGATAAGAACATTTTTGAATGTATGTAAGGAAATGATTCTGTATTTGATTGCACGAGCAAGGATTTCTCGGATGGAAATTAAGCTGGGGCCATCAGCCGAATATTATCGAGTAAGGAGTTCAATTGCAGATGCACCATTCGAAATTCATTGACTTAATTATGAAGCCTTACAAAGATTTGATCAAGTATATTATTCATCCAATATTGAAATTGAAATACAAGAAATTAAATTTGTTTGATAACAAATTTATTAAATGAGAGGAAAAATGAAATTTAATATTCGTGATTGAAGCAACATATAAGAATTATTAAAGTACAATTGATTAATTTCTATTTAGTTCACGAGCTTTTTTATAATTTATATATTGGTTTTTGAATGAATCCCTTTTTTCAAGTGGTCATATAGTGATAGCAGCAGCCCCAGAAGTTCAAACACAAACTCTTCTGCAAAAAACTCTGCCAGTTTCTGTATTTTCTACAGCACTACACTTAGTAAGTTGAAATAGCACAAATGAAAAAAGAAATTAATCGAAAAAAGAAGAAGTTGCTCTGCGATAAGATGAACTACATGAAAAAGTATTGACGATACGAAAAAAGAAAACAATTTAAATTAATTTGATATTGATAATTTATAAACTGATTGACCACTCAAAGTAATAAAAATAATTGCCAATTGGATATACGTTTTATGATAAAGTTATTATCTTTCAGATTTAATTATGATTTAATCATTTCTTTCAGAAGAATTTGTTTGATAATTTTGACATTGTTACAATCGTTAAAATAACACTCATCAATTAATAAAAACGATTTACGGTGTAATGTTATTCTTTACATCGGGGCCATATTACGTCATGTCATTTAGTGGTTTCTTTTATATGAAAACTGTATACGAAATCCTGTTTCGTCTCAATATTACTTCCAACAATTGCATATAAATTCATCTTATCCATACCTGAGAAAACATGTCATGTTACTCCTACAATGTCAAGTTCTTTCTTGATTGAATTTGCAATTAAAATCTGTGATCAATAATCATAGATCAATAAAAAGTAAAATAATGAAATGTAAAAAAAGAAAATAAAAACATTATTTTCATTTACATTAGCTCAGATAAAAAAATAATCAAGATTAGACGAGTAGACCCAGCCGCTACTTTTCATCACCTTAATACATTTATAACGAATGCATTATATTACAATAAGAGATATTGTGTAACACGGTTTGTTGACATCGGCATTACGTGTCGTCAGAATAAAGTGTATTCATTCGTATACGCAATTTTCCCATAATAGGTACAAACATCATTTTCTCACGATAAAAAAGTCTCATCGAAATGTGTCATACCGAGATAAATACATTTTTCATGTATATGACTTTGATAAAAATTAAATTTTTTTTCATATTGTTGAGGATGACGTTTCAGTAGATATCAATATTCACTTTCTTTCATTATTGCCGAAAAAAAAGCAATTATATGCCTTATTTTCCTCTTCTAAAAATCGGACGAAACCAATCACTATGTGATGAGAAGTAAAAAAAATCAAGATTTTATAACAGTGAAGAATAAAAACTTATTTTGCATTATCATCAAATCATTATCCATAATAAAAATACTATGACACTGCATATATCATCATGTCAACCATATACGTATATGCATATACATCGATATACTATTATTAATGACATTGTGAAAAAAATAAAATAAAACACGTTGAGTGTGGCACGCGCGCGCGCGGTAGTGAAAATGCAAATGGATGACATAAAAAAAAATGATGATATACTTTGGCATATGCATCTATGAAGAGAATAAAAAATAATGCGGTGTGAAAACATCGAGCCCATTCAAGGCTTATTAAAAATTCAATAATAAATATAATGAAAATATTCAGCGTGAACAAAAACAAAAAAGATTGTGTAATATCCATATTCACAAACGTGTCCGGTAGATGAAACATTGTCGAATTTCTGCTCAATCTCTATTGTGTATAGGTACAGGTAGAAATATATTTTTACCCACAAATTGCATCGCGCCAACAACCACGAGAATCCACCACATTCGTATTTTAGTGTGGTGACGGAAACATTATTTTCTAACAAAATCGAAATTAAATTTCCCATGGCGCCCAGCTGACCCTCGACTGAGACCCAAGTAGATACGCTTCGACGCGAAATTCATCACACTCTCTCGACCCATCCACGCGCTCTATACACTGCTAGCTAGTAGTATAGTCACACTATACACACTGGACTACAGCGGTTTGGCAATCGAGCTGCGGTTCGATCAATGCGTTCATGGGTTGCACCCTCTATATACCCGAGAAACTAACCCATTGCTATTTTCACACGTTCAAAATATTTCCAATTATTTTATGTATTTTCCATTTTCAATATTAAAAATACTATTCAATCTCATCCACTTCAATTCTTTGAAATATTTTATTGCAATACAAAAATGTTAATTCAATTAACCGGACAACATGTTCAAATAGAATATTGTCCGACAGTGCAGCTAACAGTTTGCAGTTTGTCTACAATGTAAGTTGTCTCCGTCACATTTTACCAAGTACCAAATATAGCATTGACGATTGTCCACGTCTGTCGCAATTCATTGTTTCTATATATATCATTTGCTTTGTGCGAATACCAGTATACCAAGTAATCAACAACCAAGTACAGATAGCAATTCTATTCACGATATATTTACTTCAATATATGTGTTCACAAAGACAAAATAAACAAAAATATGTTGAAACAGCATTTCAGGTTAAAACATAAATGTTCCGATTCGTTTAACAATGATATAGAGTTTCAGCAGTATTGTATCGATATTCCCCACTGACTGTAACCATATTCCATACTGATTTACCATACCCAAGCGGCACTACTGACCACGCTTATTAACGATCAACCTCATGTTCCAATTGGCCCTTTAACCCAATAAACTATTTGTGGCATAAACATTGTATATACATATATATATATATGGATCTATGTATATACATAGTATGTATAAAGGGGAAAAAAGAGAGATGGTAGATCATTGAAGACCCTTCACAAATGTACACTTCACATGTTTGAAAATAACAATGAAATAATCAAATGTCCCAATAGCCATTGACTTCATTACGAGTGATAGAATAAGAATTAAATAAAATTTATATTTTTACAAATTTGCCATGGAAATAAACAATTTTTATTGTTGTGCTGGTGTTTCATTTTATTGTTGTATATATAAGTGAATCGTGACTTTTCCTCATCAATAAAGAAATAGAAAAGAAATAGCAATGCACTATACATTTATTTGCCATAACTATTCTCAAAAACGGTTTTCATATATCTCGTTCTTACTATGCAATAAATCTCCTCATGATGTTGGACCCCTCCACTCTCGATAAAGCACACCCGACTATATAGAAAATATATTTCAATGGAAATCACCACATGAAAGCTTGACTGCCATAGGTATGCCACTTCCATCAGAACAAATTTCTACTAATACAATCAATTATCTTCCTCCTTTATTTGACTTAAATATACTTATCAGTTATAATTTGTTTTCTTTTTCTTTTACTACATTTAATACCTCTAACAATTTTGAGACTCTGTCTATCTCTATCTTGGAAATACAATGATGAGTCAAATGCACCTCCATGAATATTTGTGGTAGGATATATATATTGCATTTGTTATAAAATGTAAAGTGAAGAATAGAATAAAACAATGTGGAATCAGTCAGCTGAGGATACGAAAAGCAGTAATAAATTTTTGATTTGCATAATATTTCTGTGAGAAAAAAAAAATTGCGACATTTCTACGCTTCTTTATAAAGTGATCAGAAAATTAATTGAGAAAAAGATGACAATGTAATCAAGTTTCACAATAGATTATTGCATTGCATTAACTCATGTGAGATAATATTATACATCCAATATGATATATTATCATATCAAATAAAAATTCGTAATATATTCATCAAAGAATTATGTTGGCATAATATAATTCATCGTTTCTACACAAATATCGCTATGCATTCATTAGTTATCATATAGACAGCGAGAATACAAAAGGAATACTATGTCAATTTCTAAAAATAATATTTCATTAATGTTACGTCAATATGTGGGAAATGAAAATGTTGGGAAAGGCAGGGAATAAAATTTCATACTTATATAAACAATATAAAAGTGATATCAGTTGTTCTCAATTATTATAACAATAATCTATTTTGTAAAAATGATAAATATTATAGATGAACCTCTTTCCATTTTATAATTGAATTGATCGATGGCCTATTATTTCCAATTTATCTCCTTCACTTCCTCTTCCCTCTCTGGCTTTTGTTGCATGTGATCTACTCTTCATTTTTAAATCAATAATAACTGCTTTGAGGTTATCAACGTGCAACTTGGTTCACTCAAGATGGATTTCGACGTTTGGGTCTGCGCATATTTATAGACATCTTCATTTTATTCAGCTACACATCATTTTGATTCTTTGATTCTTATGACATTTGTGCCAAGTGTCAAAAGTCATGATAAAACCATTGGTACCTATAACAGTTGTACTTGTTCTGAACATTCCTCTCATGCACGTGGACGTCCTTCTGCTAAGAAGACCCCTAGTGCTATCGCCCCGATCTCAGTCACCCCCATACGTCGATCCAAACATATTGCTATTATTTTCCATCCTTCAGATGTTATATCACCTATATCAATTGATATATTTCTAGTAATAAAATTCAAAGTTTGTTGAACCTTTCTCTTATTACTGATGATTTATTATATCCACGTGAAAATTAGCGACACTAAGTAATCATACAAATTCTTTTTTTTCTCAGTTATTTATTTTTCTGCTGATGAATAGACGGATGATACATCGTTACTTGTGTCAGGACATCAGCAACAATAGCTGTGATAATGATGATGACATTTAAATAAAAATATAACCGAACTGAGATTCAAACGAACGTACGCGCGAACGTGATGTATTGATGTAGAACAGCGCATCACTACTATGTTAGTAGATCCATCATTTTAATAAGCCTTTCAGAAAATATTTAAGTTGTCAGTATATTTGTATATACCTGAACGCAGCTTAAGAGTTGTTCGAATAACGGCTGAATGTTGGTTGGGTATGATTTGATGAATCATAATTTGAGTTATATTTTTTATGTAAAAAGTGTCCCGATTCGTTGATTTAAAATAAAGCTCTGTTCGACTGTAATGGAACCATAATCATTCACTATTCATCCTACAAACTCTACATGCAATGAATTATGGTGTGAAGCCAAGCCTATCATATAGCTGATAGTATTGCTGTTGTGCCAGTGGCTTGCGGTGTCACGCAAATTTTCGCCTTAGACTCTCCTTGAATTAGCCCCCCTAGAATCGCACATTGCAGTTATGGATGATTTACTCTTGAAAGAATTTATATTCTGTTTCGTTACAAAATTAACTGTATCACATCACTTTCACTTTAAATCGTTAAATTGCGACACCTTAACGAAGAAAATTTTCGTAGGATTGATGCGGTGGCCATGCAAACCAGTTACAAGCCATGAGCACGTTTCGCCTATTAACGAAATAATATCATTCCAAGTACGGGATTATGTTATCGATGCAAAGCGAAAAATTGAACGTATTCAACTCTTAGACTTTGGGATTGTAGCAACAGATAACAAAGACTCGTTAACACATTCCACTGCAGGAACACAGTTAAGCTTTTGAATCTCATACGAGTGTGTGGTCGTTAACTGAGTTATTTGAATGTCTGGATAAGATAGAGTGAAATATTTGAAAAAGCAAAAAGTGTAAATGCAAAACCGTTTATTATCGTATGAGAAGCAGAATTGAATAAACACTATAAATTGTCTATTTTTATTATTGGCTTAACTTAATTTTGTTAATTATTGCGTTGTCATGATTCCATAATTCTATATATATATCTTTGTTTGTATCTTTGTATTGCTATGTATTTGTTACATTAATTACTGTACAATCCACTTTACGCCAACTTCAATTCTGTAATTTACATCATATGAAAAAAAATAAATAAAAATTTTTTTTAAACCACCCTAAAATATCGCGAATTATTGTTCTCCGCTGTTATGATCAATACTTGCATATCACTACAGTTCATAAGACCATAAATAAATACTGGTCTCACATAAAGCTCAAAACTATCAGCATTTATACACTGTATAGATGTATATTGCAAATAACTCGATTATGAACAATCCATTACTCTGGCCAACTTTCTTCATCTCCCTCCCTATGCTTTTCACAACCAATCCACTATTTCGCCAAAAGCTCAATGAGATCTTACTATATAGAATCTACTTTGCTTCCATCCTATATCGCGTGGTCTATCCGCACAGAAAGCTCTTTACTACTCCTGCTGTGCAACTCCACCTAGTCTTTTAACCATGGTAACTCCACTGAGAAGCTCCTAAAGTGCATCCCAGTCGTACGCCTATTTACAGAGCCATCCCGTGGGTCAAAGTGGTCCATCGTTATGTTACTCAAGACTATCAGCACGACGTTGGCTACTAATGCACAAAATTCATATAAGCTAATATCGATATTGCTCAATATGACCAATAAAAAATTGTAATTATAAAAAATTATAGTACTTCATAATCGAAACAATATAATGTATTAAGTATTTCTTTCTGTTTATATTATATATATATTTTTTTTATTTAATTTTATTCTTTTCTTATTTATCAATTATCATTTATTTATTAATTATTTATATATATATAAATGAGTTAATTATACGTAGATGTTTTTTAATATGAATTTTACCAAACTTTTTAAAATAATAAAAATTTTACAATAATTTTATATTTTTGTTTAAATTAATTTTCTCACCATCACCACATTGTTTACCGATGAATATGGTAATAATACAACTCTGAGCGTAGGCATCCAATTTCCACGGAAAAATTCAAAAAGCGTGTATAATTATCATTTTATCATGGCTAACTTTTCAAGACATTACATATACATCACGAATTTCATTTGATATATACTGTTTAAATTAATTAGAATTGTCTGATTCCAAGCAATATTATGAGCATAATGCTTAAAAGTTTATAATAAATCTGTATGACGAAGGATATCAAGAAAGTGGCTCAACGTCTAGTAACATTATAAAAGTCGTACAATATTATAGCAGTAATACCACTATATCCGACTGCCGTATGGTGTACTAGTGGTTACAGCGATGGCTTACACTAAACGCTCATTTGCATAGCATCTGTATGCACCATTGCACGTATCGTTGTTTTACACTCGACGTTCACCTCCAAAATCTTTGATATCTATTTTAATATCATCATGAGTACAATATAATTAACTATTCATCCAGGGTCATCTATGGGGTTTGTTATAAATATAATATAAAAAGTATAATACTGTTTGATATAAAAATTACAAATATGCTTTAGCTACAACAAAATTTCATTTGTTTTATACTTAAAAAATCGAATATTTTACCAAATGCAATAGTGGTTTTTTCAGTTGAAAAATTATTCAGTAATAAAAGGTATTGTTTGCAAGAGCAATAAGTAAACATGTAAATATTATAGTTTATGGTTTATGGGGCACAAGTAATGTTAGTCTGTACATGATAGTTTCAGATCGTACTAAACAATGTGATATTTTAGTCTAAATCGAGAATGATAGTGGAAGAATTAATGAATGAAAACGTACAAGGTCTTTTTACTTCAATATGAAAGTTAATATTTTTTTAGTAGAAATTAAATATAATAATACCAAAGTACAGATAAATATTGTTATGGTGAGTTTGTCTGATATACTGAGTTAAGCTGAAATTGATTATATATAAATTGCACAAAGTAGTTGAAAAACAATACAAAGTATGTTGAGAATGAGAAAATCGAAAATATATTAAATCATAAGCAGAGTTTTCGTGAACAATTTCATTCATCGCTAATTTCAAGCGTGACTACATACCAACAATGACAACAATTACGTCAATAACATCATCTTATGAAATTGAGATTTTCGCTATTTTTCATTTTTTTTTCATTTCGAAAGCACTACTTGTACAATTGAGCGAAGAACCTGCCGATATCGACCAATGAGCAATTGAATGGGGTGAGAATGTGCACGCATATGCCCAACAAATGGTTAGTGCAAAAATTAAGATACTAGAGCGAGTGTGTGTGGGTAACACTTTACCTACAAATAATGTGCCGTTAGCTGTTGCTGTCTACATATGATACTTCTCCAACAATAGTGTTCGCGCTTCTTTGTAACTTTATTTTTGTGATATTTCTATATAGCTGATTGACCACCATTTTTCTGTCCGTTTATTTTTTCGTACAGTAGTGCATTGATGATAAAACCAACACTGTTGATATATTCAAAGCTCATTCCAGAATGCAACATATTTTTGTTTCAAAAGTGATACATTGAGTACTGATAAATGGATGATTGAATTAAAAACGAATTATCAACCATTTTAAATCGCATTTCCAATAGAACAGTTCCAATAATTTCCCTCAAATATTATTGATTAGACATTATACTTAACCCTTTACACTAAACATACAACAATGTTTACTGATCAAGTTTTTTCAAGCATAATAGACAAAATATTTCTTTCTTTCTTATGAGCTCTTTACTCAGTATACAACTGCGTTTTTTTTGTTACAAATATTATTTTTTATATTATATCTCAGACACACAATAATATAGCACATGAAAGAATACTTACGACATTTATGAAGTCGTTTGAATCCATGTCCTCAACGGCGTATTTTTATTTTATGTGAAAAGAAAATGACCATCATTACCATTATGTACAAAAGTAATGATCTCCGTTTTTATATTTTTTATTATATTACAATAAAAATGACAGAATACCCCCCACTATACTAAAATATTATGTGATGACATTGTTTCGAAATGACATATTAAATGAAATGTTTATGCCGTTTTTTGAAATATAATATTAATTGTCATTCAGTTGATGGTATAATAATACAATGGGGTTTCATTACTTTTCATCACATCATGATAAGTAAAGTTTTTGCTAATTTATCTAAACCAAAATCTGAAAATTAAAGGTATTTTGTATTTTCAGGGGATTCCAATAGTTCTTGATATCTTCAAAGTTTTGAAACATATTTTTGTGAATTATATGATTAACTAATGTGATAGAAACTATAGATTGAGTTTATTATACTTGTATAAATATTTTTCAAAAATTTCACAATGGTGTAATGTATGAGGAATGGCAGACTATAAAATACAAATTGAATAATTTATGCCGAAGAGGACCAAACAACAATGAAAAGTCAAACAACTTTTTAGAAGAAGCAACGGAATTTTAATCTTCTCATTATATACTCTAATGCTATTTTTTTTTTACTAAAATTCACCCCAATTCATAGTGCATTTGAGTCCAGGTCCATATATACTAGTATATACATATATATATTCATGCAGTTCTCTATATATGAAGACCTATAGGTTTATTCTGTCCTAGATTCTTGAAATTGTCGTAATAGGGTGTACAGAAAAGAGCTTTGACATATGCTTCGACTTTTCAGTTATTCCATCGTCGATTCTCAAATTAGGGTTGTAAGGACATGGGAACTCGCCAGATTCGCCCAAGGCAAAGTCACGAGTGGATTCGCGTTTTACGACTTGTACACTATACTCCTTCTTTTCTTCACATTCTTCTTTCTCTTCTATTTTATCTTGTTGGTCGCGTCGTCTTCAACTTATTTTCTCTCTATTGCGTCTCGTCTGCTCGAGGCGAAGAAACTCAGAGTGGCCGAACGCGCAAGCAGAACCACTCGGCAATGCGATCACGTAGGTGACGGGCGCACACAGTCGAGTAGCTATATACATAGTGCATTGCCAACTATCGTCCTACTGTATCCGCAGTAGTAGGAGTCTTTTCAATGGTTGAAAAGTTTCCTGATTCGCTCTCAGCCCAGTGAATATTCAGTATCGTCAGTCAGCCTAAAGCGAATCTAAATAGTCCTTAAACTCGAATTTTTGGTATGAACACGGTCGAGTAAAACATTTGAGATAATTAATTATCCTGTACTTCTTCTGTTCACTCATCTCACTATCTATCACTCGTCGCTGGTATCTATAGAAAAAGATATTACAAATAGCAGAGACGAAAATCGATGTAGGTAATTGTGAAGAACCGTGTCGCGCGTAATTGTATCTTTCTCACACACTCTTAGTCCCTCTCTCCATCTTTCACTCTTATATTATGTATATAGAGCTTTATATATTCTCTCTGCTTTTCTCATTACTCGATTCGCTTCACGTCCGAAACTTTTAAGTGAAACGAGTTACACTTTGTGTCGTCAAGTTTCTTGATTAGGTGGTAGTACAAAGTAGTCATCATTCACAATAAATATTTTCTGGTACCTATAGCAGTTATTGATATAAAACCAGTAACTATCATATATTTTTGTCTATAACTTTCGATGCCATCGATCGTCAAATTACACCGAACGGTCGCAACAATTTTATCTCATATACCATTAACGGAATTTAAGCAGACGTTTCCTATTTCCAACCATCAGCATCATTTTAACCAATCCCAGAATAGCTATGATGATCATCATTACGGCAATTCTCTAACCAGTGATACCATGGAAATCCATATTGGTCCCGTCACATCGGAATTATAGAACCAACGTAAATGGAGCACACCCGATCTACTATTTTAAATCGGCACTATAAAAGAGCAAGCTTAATTTATTATGAGGTTATATAGGTCTAGCACCGCCAAAAATGCGCTGAAAAAAAAATTTTTTTTAGTAACGATAACAATAGAAATTAATGAAAATAAATAGTTTACTTTTTATTTACTTTTTCCGACACGGTCTGCATGATAACTCATATAGTTATCTACAGAGAAAAACTATCGAGAAAACGATTTCCAATATTTACGAAAAATCGCATCAAGAAAAACGATTTTTTATATAGTAATTTTTGTAAAAATAAAGTGGAATGAATTTTTTTATAATGTATGAATACCAATAAATAATGTATATTATTTATTTTTCTTAATTTCTGTTGTTATCATTACTAAAAAAAAATTTTCCTTTTAGCGCATTTTAGGCGCTGCTAGGTGTATGTAACCCATCAATCCTCACTATTTATCATTGAATTATATTTATATCTTGTTAAAATCAGAATATATTAGAATTACAATCATTACATTATAGATGAAACATTTTAATTCGAATTAAATTCGATACTTGTTGATTTAATCACCATATCTAAATTGAATAGTAGAGTGAAAACTCATGAGATCACTGCAGTGGAGCTACATTGGCAAACTGGCATTAGTAAAAAGTGAAATTCCTGAGTCACTGACTCCACATTCAATTTTTTTTTTTTCAAATAATGCCCGATGTAGAATAAGGAAGTCTGATAAAATATCCCTGTCCGTGGCCAGTTTCAATTTCTACTATAGACTCCAAAAGATTACACAAAATAATGATTGAACTCTCCAACAAGCTTTCTAACTGCAAGATAAATCAATGAATGCCTCATACAGTTCACTTTTATTTTCTTCACATTTTTCTTTTACTCTCACACCGCTGCAATTTCTTCACTACAACGTTAACCGCAAAGTGGCTTTAAAAGTACTTGGGGCTAGTGGCGTAAAGGCGCACACGTCTATACTTGCAATCGATTCAAGTAACGCGCTAGCACCAGATAAGGCGTTGTGATCAATAGCATACTTTATGGTGCCTAACGTCACAAAACATTAAATCGGTATAAATATACCCAATGTTGGCAACGAAGATTAATTCCGAAAGAAAGTACATGGCGGTTTCTACAACGATATAGTAGCGATTTATGTGAACATATTTTAATGATGCCACTTCAACCAAAAATATATGTTTATCAATTTATGAATTGAAAGTGGACTGTGCGACTAGACTATATACCACTAAAATGTAAATCGAATTGTGTATTATACCTACGTGACGGGTTGTATGCAATTCAAATACAATATTTTTACCTAATAAACCGTGTACACAGCGATTATTGCTACCGTTGTGGAAACATTCGAGTGGATGGATTTACATATACATATGTATCACATAGTTATGTCATTATATCTTTCTGACAAGCTCAAAATCTCACTAAACTATTCAATGAATGTTACTGGGTGCCTATACCTCCAACTCATATATAATCCATGGTAACATTTGTTAGACTTCCATAAGGCCTCAACCAGAGCAAATGATATATTTAAAAATATTCTGCCCTTAAAATATTTTTATTTACTTTTTTTTTTTAATTTTTTTAAGCGATGGCAATAGTCAAACTCACTATAGAACTCATAGTCATTTACGCACTCCAATCATCCACGAGCAATTATGAGTCATAATCACTGCTGCGACACTTGTGTATTTTCTAAGGTCGGGACCGTTGCTACCTGTCATTAACACTAAACCTACTGGCTGATTATCAAGAAGAACGAAACAAAAAGGGAGATAGATATCGAAAAATTATGTAGTTTGATATTGTAGAAAAAATTGAGAAGTGAGTTCACGACAAATGACAACGTTGAATTTAACAATTTTGATTAAGGGGCACACTTAGTGTGGAATTTCAAAAAAATGGATTTTTTTTTCATATTTCGATAGATTAAACCTTTATGAATAACATATTAAAATTTGGAATCTATATCTCAAACAGTTTTTGAGTTATAGCCATTTAAAGATTAGCCGCTCGGCAAGTAGAGAGGTTCATTTTATCTTTAAACGCGTTTTTCTCGGAACACCATTTTCCGAATTTGCTGCAGTGACAACTCAAGGAGAAATAATCCGATCACTACCGAATTTTTTCCTACATGTTTTTTTACAAAGTTCTCCATACAATGACCTATCGATTTTTTTAATCGGATCAAAAATCGAATTTTGGCAGGCCAAAAACGACCAAAATTTTGGATAAAATTCGACTTTGGTTTTTTAAATGCCGCCATTTTGTCAATTTTTGATATTTTTTTTTGATCGTAGACCATTGTACGGACAATATCTTCTAGTTTAACGAGAATTTTTTTTTTTTCAATTTCATCGACGGGGAAAGCCGGAATCACTGCAGCAGTGGAGGACCTTTTTTTTTTGCGGCGTTGGATACCGTTTATAACTTCAAAAATATTTGATTTTTTTCGTCAAAAATTTCGCTGTATATTCTGAAGATACGTATAAATATACTCTCGAAATTTTGAAACAATTGATAAAGTAGTTTTTCTAATAAAAATTCCCAAAAATCGGCTTTTTTTTAGGCCGTCACACTAGGTGTGCCCCTCAAAAGCGGTCATTTGACCGCTATGGTAGGTATAGTGTTTATAGACCTTTATCTCGTTTCTGACAGAAGTGTTCGCACAAATTCCATGTAGTCTTCATAGATCAGGTCAATTATTCAAATTCATTCAACTCAATTGCAATCAATCAATTTTAGCATTCAACTGACTGATCAACTCTGAGCCAGGGTAGTGCACTTCAATAGATGAATTACACATTTTAACTTAAACATTGAGCATGTGTACCATTTTTATTCAAACATATACGTACAGCTTTAAATACATTCAATTCAATTCATTGTGAATTATACATGAAGGGTCGCTATGAATAACAATCCGAGCTCAATTTTACTACTTTGTCAGTATTCGCATTTTAATCTTAAAATTTTTATGTATTTATGTCCTGTCTCTGAATGTCGTTTTCTCGATGTCTATAAACTGTTCATCCTGTAGTAAATAATAGTTGAATTCTGTATCGTACAAAGTACATGATATGCACTGTTATTTTATTATTGGCATAAAGTGGACTCTGATCGTTATTTAGGATGACCTTTAACATACTTTACCTCTTTTAATAATCTGCAAATAGTTTATTTCGTCGATATTCAATTCGTTCAATATATAGTACATTTAGTCCAAGTTATTTCTTTCAATTAAATAAATTAAGTTTCTAGCACATTATTCTGAATAATATCAACTCATCGAATTATTATTATAGTTATTATTATTATTATTAATAATAATAATCAATCAAAATTAACTCGATAGTGATGAACTATCCATGACTAATTCCTTGTATCACAATATCAAAAAATATATATGATGTCAGAGAAATAGAACTGCATATGGATCAAGTGGTCAGTCACCCAACTATATGGATGTGGATGTAAATTTTATCCTGACTGTTATTTAGCTGTAGTGATCTCCACAGTCATAATTTATCATGTGACTGAATTGACTTAGTTACACATAGTCAACCAAATTGCTAATTGCTTTCGTTTTCGTTTTCATCATGTTTTTATAATTAATGTTCCAAGAAAAGGTAACCGCATTGCAATAGTTGCAATACTCAATTTAATTTGAGATCTTGCATTATTTTCAATCGCCTCTCGATAACATCTCAATGTCCCGGCTGACAATTTCGTAAAGCAGAAGTTATTAAAAGGTCTACTTCCTCGTCAAAGACATCCTCCAACAGCAGATAGATGAATAAATGCGCATGCGCATTTGTAATGTTCATAATGAGTAGGGTAACTGTTCTCCTTCGCTCACTGAAGAATTAAGGGAAAGGCAGATTTTAAGAGGCGAGATTTAAACGGCGAGTTCACTGTAATTGAGTCGCACAACATTTATATAATATACTGTCGCAATCTTGCGCATAATATTTTATTTGTGTTATTTTCTCGAGTGATTAAACTTTCAAAATGTCAAAGTGGATATTAAATGGCCTGCTCGCATACGTCTTAAAGCACTTCAAGAGTGATTTGTTCATATGTGTAGTAAAGTATATTAGTGTCAACAAAAGTGAAAATGAAATATTATACATGCACTTGACACATCAATGTTCAATTCTGCTCTGATGGCTGATATGTCTTATGTATCGAAATAGAACATAGAAAATTGGTCACTTGGATTTGCAGTACATTCCATATTGTATCTACCGCTTCATTTGGTATGCATGAGAAGAGTTACATACACCCCATTGTATCGTCACCCCTCAATCATTCTGATGTATCCGTTGATTGCTCAAACGCAGCAAACGACAGAGAATCGCTCATCCGAGGTGGAAACAGGATTTCCATCTTTGATGGGATAACACAGTTGCTGATAGACGTCTCTGCTACCCAGCAGTCAGTTCATACATGAATGAATAGTGAAAATCGTTGGTTCAATTCTGCATTCGAGTAATAGCTTTGAAAATAAAAAAAAATTGCCACCTCCTTGGTGAATGCAGTCATTTTACAGATATATAGAATGGATAAACAAGAAGCTACACTCGATATGAATATGTATGTTGAAATTGTGCCATATCCACATTTTCGACTAACAAGGAATACCTACAGTTGCACTTCATCTCCATCATACAGTCCTTCACAAATTACTGTCGCTGTATATAGTGCCAGAACGAACAAGTATAAAAATCACGTGATTTTCAATATCCACCGTATGAAAGTGAATAAGAATGAAAAATAAAAAAATAACAGTGTCATTGGACTTACGTGGCACGACGAATAATTGCAAACGCGGCATCGAGATGAGCAAGAAAGATTTTTTGTGCTACGAACACGTGTCTATTAGCATAGAGTAATGAATCCCTGGGAAGTAATTAAAGTTTTCCCGAACAAATTTTCCCGAGATGGAGGTGAATATAGTCACCTTCGTACGATGCACTCTGAGTTTTTCTACATCGTTGGGCCATTTTTTATCGTGGCCATTCACCGTCTCTAAGCATTCGCCGACCTTTGTAGCTATATATATATATACTCATTCATCTTTCGTTGTTATGGTTTCTTTCCCATATCTTATGATACGACAAACACATGGGCTCTAATACGTAAAGCATCATAAAATAATGGGGCGGCATATCATCATTAACGTCCCCGGGTTAACGAGCAAGAATAAACGAAAGAAGGAATGAAATAGTTGAAACTATTTTTTTTTGTTTTATATATATATGAAAGTGACAAAAAAAAATTCTGACAATATAATTGAACTCCTTTTGAAAATTTCACAGATGCAAAAACGCGAAAACAGAATGGTAAAAAAAAAAGAACAAAAAAAAGAATGCAACATGGTATTTGGAAGTGAAAGAGGGAGATGAAAAAGAAAATGATGGTGGTAGTGTTGCTGCCGTTGCTCGAGGGCTCGGGTAGAAATAAAGGACGTCCGGGACTTTGCTGAGCGCGAAGAGGTGACATTTAATCTCGGAGAAAGCACAAAAGGGGACGTTTTACTTTGGCACTCCGTCGCTCGCGCAATTTTTTTCCTCTTTTTTTTTCTTCTTATCTCACTCATTTTGTAGACGAAAAAAGCATCAAGTCACGCACACACTCTAACTATTTGTCGTTTTAATATTTTTCACCTTTTCTCAAGCCAATTATTCGAAATAAAGTATGTAGAAATATATACGAGTATATATACATTTATAATTATATATAAATATAATACATGAAAGAAAGATGTGTCGGACGAGATATTGAACTATTCTTCTGTTTATCTGTTGATGTGTCTCTCTCTCGGAGTTTTGTGTCACACACTTATCTCGTGTATATAAACATGCAGTCTTCAGACAAACATAGCACTGCGTGATCAAGTGTACAAGTGGCGTACTTAGCATTCCATGAGGCGAAACCAACGCTCAGCCGACCAACAGAAGAGACTATGCGAACGAGTTTAATCCAGATTTATCGGCGTGGATTACTCGACTGCAAACCCAAGAAACGGCTGCATATAGAAGAATGTTTTTGAATAAAAGACAAAGAACCACAGTATAGTTCAACTGATATCTCCAAATGTCCAAATGCTAAGCTTCAAACAAAAGTATCCTGCAAAACAAATGATTGTCATGATGAACGAGTCTGAATCAGTTCACTTCTTTTTATATCAAACGTTTTAATTGAATTATTTTGTGTCTCGATAGATACACTTGAAGAAAGTAATATAGTCACAATGTGACGTCAATATATACTTGATAGACGTTAAATTCATGGTATGGAGTATTGCTGATAGTACAAGCGTGACTGCCTGTGTCAACGAATAGCTTATACTGACGTGTGCTTAACGCACGTTCTATGTTATTCTACTATAAGATAATATAAACTTGTGAAACCATTAAACTACCTTGAACCTCGTAAAATCTATTAGTGGCTGTCATCAACTGCTGAATTGAATTTCGCCACAAATCCATTGACACATATTGTCAATGTAACGAGTGAAATATGAAAACCAAAATAATTTAATATATTTAATTTACAACATTTTCAGAATGAATCTACTTTTTTTTTTTTTTTGAGTTGTATTACACTGTGAATAATAATAAGATGATTGTTGCTGGAACAGAAGTGTAGCTAACGTATACCCTATAATCATCGAAATGACTCTGTCCTAAAAAATATTTCTGTTCATTCTATAATAATAAATATTTCAATGTATTATTTTTTTTTTATTCAACCCATTGACACTCGCATTATCCATTAACTCCACTCACTTCAACAACCCTCAAATTGCAACGTCGCAAACGACAAAAATTCATATATTTAATTTGGTGCAAGTCTTTTAATCAACTAACGCTTCAGAGATACTATGACTTGCGATAGACACTCGAATAAACATATAGGCGACCAAGAAGAGAAGCCTTTCAGAGATTTAAAGCGCTACTTTTACGACGTTCAACGAACCTCGAACCTCCAGCCATTTCTATCTTCTTTGCTTTGAACACTTGCGCATGGCCGTTGACTCTCTTTTCCTCATTTCACCCGTCATGCCACTTTACTTATTCCTTATACGTTACCATTACTTCCTGTTCGCTATATATACACAAATCTATTCTGCTTTACCTTCGTATTTCATCAACTTATCCCACCAATGCGTCATTCCCTTCACTCAAAAAGACACCAAATAAAAATATACAGGGACAAACTTGTATCTCATAAAATTTTGCACTGTTTCAAGTCGTATAGTTGCGAGAAACGACCCGAATATATTCAGTAAAAGATTTATATTTGTAGATAGATTTATATTCCACGTATTCCTCATATATTTTTATATAAATTAAGTATTATAAATCCATGAGGAATTATTGATTCATTTCGAAGCTAAGAAATTCGGCATTAGACTAAGTTACCCAGGATACTTACCATCATTAAAGTTAGTTGAAGATAGCGGCAATAATGTTTGTTCAATTCTAGATAATTTTCAATTGCATATATATATATATATATATCAATGTAAATTTATTCCTAGGTCGTTGAAATCTATATATGAATAAATCATTATGTAACATGAAACCATATGCATGTACATATAATAGATAGGGGAAGGTGGATCATGACAGGGTGGTCTAGGTTTGATGATGATGAAACCACTAATTTTCGTAATGAATTAATCAACTATATTTTTTAATTATTCTTTGATAATCACTTTTTCAATTTAGCAAAGTGTTAAACATTTTTTTGTAGTTTTAAGGTTAATAAATAATGTGTGGTATGAGATATCCCTGGGGACAAGATGGGGTACCTAATAACAGAGAGATATATCTAATTATTTTGTGTTTTGACAGAGAACACAGCGATGTATGATCATTTTCCTCCACTTTTTTGTTTACAGTCTTTATCCATTCTGATATGATAAAACACTTCGATTCTAATATTGAATTGATGAAGAGCACGATGGGGTAAGGCGCATTATCCAGAACCTCATAGTTTTATTCAAATAATAAAAATATTGTGGGAAAATTTGTTAAAAAAAAAAGTATCAAATGAAATGCGTGACTTATAAACTGCTGAATTTTTCCTTGAATATTTACAGCTACTTGTAATATTTTATCTAATCACATCAATGTCATACGTATAAATAAAATTAAGAATTTAAAAAAAAAATTGTAAACCACTTTTTTCGGTGACTTCCTGTAGTCTATTAGTGTAAATTATTACTATTACTATAAATCTAAGAAAAGATTATGTGTATTCCTTTCTTTTATGGTATGTTGTGAAATTATTACATCGATTTAGAGATATAAACAAAGAATAATAATAAGAAATAAATGTGCTCAGTGGATAGCGATAATATCAGTTTTCTTTTTTTTTTTTTATATATTAGTTGATTATATTTAAATTCGGATACAAATAAATCGTAGCAGTCAATTTTATTTTTGGTGTGTTAGAGGTAATCACGTTGACTGAGACGGATTTAGTTATTCACAGTTACAAACTTATCAACGTACCAACATCTAAATTTTTTTATTATTACAAATCGATTTTATGCTGATCATCGATGACAATTAGACCTCAATTCATATAAACATAACTGATATATTTTGCCATAGTTAGAACTTGACTGCTTGCATAGTTGCAATGAGTATAATCGGCTGCAAGATAAAGTAGACGTAAAAAAATAAGTCAGTTGCACGGAATTATTCAATAAAAATTTTTTATGATTGACATTTCTATGTATCAAATAAATAAATCTTGGTATGTATCTAATGATCGCTATCACCTATATTTTTGTTTAGTTTTGTTGATTGTTGCTTACTACAAAATTTTATATTTAACCAAAGTTTAAAGGTGGAGAATGTAGAGAATGTTGATTGGGAGTATCTTTTTGCAGCCATCAAATAGTATATTTATTATATTTTATATTTATTAATCATGAAAAATATATATTCTGTCCGTACTATCGACACATACCATGTATAAATCGACCAGAATGAAAATGTAGTGGATCGGAAAGCATCTATCTGAATAAATATGATTTATTTATATTTCCTAACAACAAAACATTTCATCAAATACTATATATATAGAAACATTCACTAATGTCTCCTAAATATTTTGACAAAAACTAAAACAAATATTTTATCAGCAGTCTTTCATTACATCTCTATATACTTTATTATGTATGTTTATGTTTACTTCGTTGTACATATATATATGTATTTATGTAATATGTATAATAGACATCGGTATAGATCCAGAAATGAACATATATTTCATGTATTTCGATGACAGAAATGGAATACAAAAGCAATAAATCGTAGAGTCTGACAGTGTATTAATACATCGGAATGAGAGAACACGCAGGTGGCAAAGAGGCACAAACGATGAGCACGGTTGAAACCACTCGCTACTATTTTAAATCAATGAACGTCGCATGTGTGTGCCACATGTTTCACAGCTTAAATCAATGAGTAAAGTGGAATGGTCCATACGGCGAAAGCTATCTGTTTAAATGTCAAAGCGAATATACTTAATTGAATTTAAATGCTAAACAAAAATTTAGGTCAATTCATTAAATCCAATATTTAATGTCGATATAATATAAAATTCATGGACATTATCACAATGTCTACCATTAAAATGATATAAACGATAAATAATATAATTTTTATGTAAACAAAAATATATTTGTGCAATATAATAGAGATTGATTCACACTAGTTTCTACAGCAACTGTATTGGATTCATTTTTCATTTATTATGCTGCTGCTGTTATAGGCAAGGTAGTGTACAAATATAAGCCTCATAATGTAAATTTATATATATGTATTTTAGTGCTGCATTAACTAAATTGTCATAATCCAATGAATAATTCGATATATCTACATGACAACACAACGGTTCTGTAATGACATTCAAATTTGTGCTATTATAATTATTTCAATACACACATTGCAGTTTCAAATATATGTATATTGTGAATTAATCATGCAATAGTGGAAAGCTATTTAGTCGCTAGTAAATGACAAAGAAATAATAACTATTTTTAGATCCATGAAATAATAATAATTCTAAATGGTGTGATTGACTCGTGTATTTTTTTTCAATAATTTTATTTACGCACTTGTGTTTGTTTGAAATATAATATATTCATACAATAAGTAATATTGAGTATTTAATCTAACATGTATTTAACACTTTTCAACAAGCTCATCATCAATTCACATCAATTAAACATGTTTAATTGGTGTATATGGGAAGAGTTTATAGTTGGAAAGTATTATATACACTCAACCGCACTCATTGTCGTAGTCACAGTAATTGTCAATGCAGTGGTGCTTTTGGGTAAGACCACAGAAAGGTAGTGGAGAACGAGAATGAGGCTTTTCTAAACGAAATGAGTGAAACGAATTAGCACTCGAGAAAATGGGCCTGTCGACAATGCAATTCAACAAATCGCCAACACCGCACCTACTTGATGTCGACGACGCCCAGAAATTCTGCAGTCCAACCGATAACATCCATTGTTGCTTCACCATGCGAACGCAATTGCGAGCTGAAAATAATAATCAGTTGAGACTACGTTCTTGTTCTGAAAAATGACTTTTTCCACTTATTACACTATATTTATCATAATTAGTTTTATGACATATAAAATGAAAAAAAAAAAAGATAAAAAAATGACGAGAAAAATGACGATTTGTATAGTGATTTACATCATTACAAGGATTTAAAAATAACTAATATATATTTTTGTCGTGCACTACTTCACTTTAGTTATTTATGTATTTTCTTCTCTTCAAAAACCTATGACAGTAATTGTTGTGTAAGGGTGGTAAGTCAAGGGTCTACAAAGAATTTACGAGGCACCAGGGATCTCGTATCTTTGCGATGTCTCATTCCGAATGGCGGGACGCGCCGCTGACCACGTCTTATCAGACAATCAAATGGCCCTATTTTCACTTCATTTTTTTTTTCCTGTCGCAAAACTATATTTTATCGAGCAGTAATTTCAACTTGCTTTTTTATTTTTTCAAAGAAATTCCTGATGGCTTCTCTTGCCGTTTCAATGACTGACAGTGCGTTTTGATCAGAATAAAATATTTCCGAATTTATGTTGATATAAATCATCTCTTTTGACAGCATATGTGTATTAACAATACATTCTATTAATTATGACACAATAAATAAATACGATAGAGATTATATCGCCAGATTCTTCTACAATACTTTATCTTATCATTTTTTTTCTCTTCATTTTACGATTTATAAATAAATAAATAAACGACAAAGTAAAAATTTACTTGAATTGTCTGCGCACGTTATTTCCTTTTGCGAATATAAACGCAACTATCTATCGTATTCTTTTTACCAAACTTCTATATATACACTCCGCTCTTCCTCTCTATCTCACGCCCGGTCACAAGTTCCGGGACACTTGTAATTGGTTTCCTGAACAGAGCCCAAGAGTTTTGGCGTCGTCGTCAGTAGTCGGAGACTGAAGGCAACGCTGTGACGCTGCGACACCAGTAAATATCCGGTTTGTTAATTAGTCTTGGATGACAAGTTTGAATATATGTACTTTGACCACGTTGTTTTGCTCATCGAGATTTTACTTTGGCAACAGGAAATGGCTTAGTCAAGATTATTGAGACGACTTTGTGTGGTGTGCGTCATATATATTTGTTACATATGTATCCGTACTCTATACAATATAAATGATATATATAAATGTTGTATATAGTATATATATGTAGAGCATATCATGTTTGCTGCCTTTGCGAAATTTCTTGAAGATTTTATCATGCACGGTAGTTAATGCAAGCAAGTTTATCGCTTCTATATGTATACATATTGACCGAAAACGTTTTTCACGCTAAAATGACTTTTAACTACTCAAGCTACTGTATGCAATGAACCGAGTGCAATTTAATTGCACTAACATTTTTTTTTTCTTTGTCGTTATCTTGAAGTGATTGCAAACGTTTAATGCTTTCACGTAAGTCTACTTTACAATGGAAAATAATATACCTAACTATGTATATATATATATATATATATATATATATATGTGGGCTGTATATAAGTACATATAGTTAATCTGTATTGAGAGCAACTCTAAATGGGTTAATGGACGGGATAGAAACGCTTCAGGGTCGAACCGCCCAACGCGTGTAAGCTCCGCTTAACAGTCGCCGTAATTATCTGACACCATTGACGCCCAGCGCCCATGTTACATTGGCCAATCAAACTTCTCATGTTCATCATATTGATGATGATGATGATGATGATGATGATGATTATGATGGGACATTTACTACATTACTTTACGGTTTTTATTCGAAACTGTCGAATTGATTTGCGCCATAAAGGCAGAACAAACATGAAAATTAATCTTCATCGTATTTGTGGGTTTGCATTTTCTCTATATTCCAATCACATTAAGCTAATGTATATTGAGCACGAATATGCTGATGCGAGTGCAAGTCAAATGAGAGACACGAACAATTGGAGTCTACACCGGATTTTTCCACTTCACTAACAATCATCATTTTTCTGTTCCCTTACGGCTTTATCACGTTGAAATCTTCTCATTACAATGTTCTTTTTTTTTTGTTGAGATTCAAAAGCTTCTCTATGTATACTCTAACGAATAATTTTGTGTTCTATTACTAATTGCCACGTTTAATATCCATGCCAATTTAGTTGAACATCATCAATTATACAAGCATCCGAGCATACGGTACGATACTCTCCGCTAAAATTGATATGAAAACATATTTAATTTTTATATCTTCAATAATGACAATGGTATTAATTCCACGATATAATTATTCGATTTGGAATTGAATATTATTTGCGGATACAATACCTTTAATAATATTGTGTTATGTATTCACTGCATATACGGAGCCATTTTGCAAGAGTTCCAAAGTGACTGCGGGGTTGGGTTGCAACTGTTGTAATGGCATTCGAAACTTGAACGCACACACAGACACATCTCTACTGGTGGAAAACGATGGCAGTTTGGTGTAGACACTCACGACCTGCTACAACTTTGACCATATCAGAGATATACAATGTAATTATATCCGCGTCCTCAGCAGATGATACCATGTGACTGCCACTATTAACTGACGCATATAGACTGTGTCACACCAACAGACATACGCCCAGAGCGAATGCAGTGAATTTATGTTCATACGGAAACAATCGATTTTGATAGCAGTTAACAGACATGTCATATCGTCATTATCAACGATTGATTGCCATTCCATTCTCACTACCAACAACGGATTTCTCTCATCGATATAATTCACTGTATAATGCCACTTGGATATCACTGACAATATCATGCTTCACATTTATTAAGGTTAAGATGAAAATATATTCAATTGAATTTTTTTTCAAATTAATAACGAGGTAATTATCGTTGTCTACAAAATAAAAAAAAACTGTATCCTCTCTAGTTGTGTATTGAAATGGGGTTGAGTATATCAACACACATCAGTGACATCGTACCTATATGTCTATTTGATATATATCAAACAAATGTCGTTTTGTTCAAGCAATAATTGGAAATATACCACCACAATGGTCCCGTTAATGAAAAAAAAATATATTTTGTTATCTCTATGCGTAACTCTAAAATGTAAATAACGTGATCAATGATTGACAGCATCACATCATTGTACAATTTAATATTTTTTTAATAAATTATTTAATACTGTCCAGTTAATTTTCGTCTATTGCACTATTATTCCTTGGCAATCATTGGTAAATGAATAAAATATTTTCGCATGATAGTTAGGTGTTATTCACATTTGTTTAACGTTCAATTGCAGATAATATGATCGGATTTGATTGTGATATTGAGATACGGTTGTGTTTTCACTTCTATATTATAAATATTGGGTGTATTGTATAATATTGACATATTTCGAATTTTTAATGATTACCTACGCGCCACCTACCCAATAATTTTTGCCTGATTCACAATACCACTCAACACGTCCAACAACCGAGTTTAATACTTGCAAATAACTTCAAAAATTCATATCCAGTACATTCGTCGCACGCTTGCATTTGATATAATTTTTTATTACAAACGTGCTTTTTTATTCGAAGTGCATTCATTTTTGTTGAACGCACTGCAAACTAATAGATAAAAATTATGTATTTTATGGGTGGGCTTTATTAAAGTGCTTTCTTTTATGCTATGAAATATATGATCGCCAGAATATTATTGTTTGTGGGCGTGGCTTACTCATAAATGGCTAAGCTCATGAATCAAAAAATAATGAATCGAATAATTTGATTTTACAATTAAAATAAAATGAGTTATATAGTAGTGATATAAAGGTTGAGAATGATAGCACGATAGAATTTTACAGCATTGAAACCAAATTATAATCGAGATATATCTATAGATATACAAAGTCATCAAATAACTCTGTTACAGTAATACAATTTTTGGATTTTACGCGCATATTTTTCGTAATCAAAGATACTTCATGAGAATCCAATATGATACAGGAGTTATAGGATGCTGAATATTTGAGAAAGTGGATGAGTACATATACTGTCACATATAAATAACGGTAGCTGTCAAGCTTGTATGGGTAAAGATGTATGGGTATGTATTTCGCTCGACATGCCATTTACCGGGCAATTTTGAACAGAGTGTAAAAATCATTGAAAATTGACTGAAATATATAAAGTACCGATATCTTGTCATACTTGAGCTTATCGCATGAAGGTAAATTTTAATATCGATTCAATACTCAGATAGAAAAAGTAACAAAGTCAATTTTATAAATTTTTGAAATTAATTTACCTTATCGTCAAATTGGTGCACACTACAATACATACAGGATGTTCAAAAAGTCTGGAAACAGTCAAAAATATCGGAAACAACGTATTGAATAACGAAATAAATAAACCGGTGGCAAATATTTTCAAAAAAACTTTTTTTACCCCTACTTTTAATCCCCAACCCAGTGAGTGGGGCTGGGTGCAGCATTGAAATCTTAAATAGAAAGTGGGATTCAGTAATAGGTCATTTAAAAAAGCACAAAATTACCTTTCTATAGATATCCTATTTATTGGATTTTCTTTGAATAGTTAATGTAAAAACGTCTTTATAAAATACAATTTTGTAATTGTGTAGAATATTTTTGTCGAAAACTACAAAGTTAAATAAATATTCTCTAAGAGCGTAAAAACTTTCAAATTAATTGAAGAACACTTTTGAATTTTTTTAAATTATTCAATAATATTTTTCAAAATTTTGATTTTGTGACTTTTCGAAAAATCAAACTGTATCAGAAACATTTGAAATAAATCGAGAGTATTCTTCAATCGATTTGAGAATATTTTTGTCCTTAGAAAATGTTCATTCAAGTTTGTAGTTTTCGAGAAAAAAATTTTACAGAATTACAAAATTGTATTTTGTGAAAACTTTTTTGCACTACAATCCAAAAAATTAGGTATTTTCAGAAAAGTAATCTTGTACCCTTTCAAATGAGATATCACTCGATCCCACTTTCCATTTAAGATTTCAAAGTTGCCCTCCGCTCCACCCCCTGGGTGGAAGCTGAGGGATTAAAGGTGGTGGCAAAAAATAGTTTTTCTGAAAATATTGTAACACCCTGGATATAGTGTAATGATCAGCTCGGAATTTTCGAATTTATATGATTTGATTAAACATGAAAATCAAATTTAATTTCATCCAATTCTCCATTTACTGTATATACATTACTGAGTAATATTTTAGAGAAAAGACATTTCTGCGTAATATAGTGTATTTCGTTAACGGTTTTATACCTCACAACTGCAGACATTGAAACAATGAAACATCCAGTACATACACCCAAGTCCCTGTAAGAAACTATGAAACTTTAATATACAACGCTATAACTCCTTCGTTCAATTCAGTTAAATTAACTCTGAAGACAAGTATATTAGAAATAGCAATAATTTCAGAAAATTTTCACCATAAATCATAAAAAATTTCATGACGAGCAATCGAATTTTCAGAAAGTGCACTAAATTCATTTTTTTTTGCATGAAAAATTTTACAAAGCTGCCTAAAAATTCCACCACTTTTGAAACGAAATTTATTATCCAGTATTGTCAAATTTTTGTAAAATTATTGAAATTTAAAAATTCCTCATTATCAGAATTAATTTTAGTAAATTGAACGACTCAATCATTTTTAACCACTGTTCCACCAAGCAGAGATAGAATTTAACAAAATACATAAATTATCAGCCACTTTACTTTTAATCAAGTTCACCACTATCCGCATGAACAATTGACGATTTGCAATTGAATAATTTATATGAGCATCCAATTATTTTTCCGGAGTGATAACACATTAATTCATCGATACAATTAATCGTTACTCAAATAACCATACATGATATTATATACCGAATATAACACAAATGATTAAAAATGGAAAATAACTAAGACAATAACAAATAGAGAAACAGCAAAATAAATCATATGAGTATGGCAGAAATATTATATACATGGAGAAGAAAACCTATGCATTTTTAGTCAAAAGATAAAATGACTTTTGATGTAAGCAATATCAGGAGAGAAAAAAAGATAGAATAAGCACAATTTTCAAATGTTCATTAAATTTCATCATTTTTATTCATTAAATTTCCACAATTAATTCATAATAAATAATTTTTACATCAGTGTAATGATAAAAAATGTATTTGAAAAATATCAGAAGATTACATTTACACAAAGTTTTATAAAAATTTTCACTTATTATTTTAACAAATATTTCATTTCAAAAAATACAAGATGCACATATATCAACACATTCCTTTGTCTCCTTACACAGTGTTCATTCACATTCTATAGACCTAAGAGGCGCAGTGAGAACGAAGTAGGTTGAACAACTGTGAGCTAGAGTGTGGTATTATAGTATGATTCAGTACGAAACATTGCTCGGCTAAAAGTTTTTTATATTTTTCAGTATGAAGCTGTACCAAAATGAAGACGGTCACTACTAACAAATACATTCATCTATTTACAATTTTTGCCACCAGATAAATATTGAAATGAAATATTGAAACCCTGCTTAAAATTGGTGTGGTACGATCCAAACTGTGATGTACTCACATCCATTTATTTGATATAAAAACGCGAATTTTTGTACTTAGTAAAGTCTGTTCCTCGGTTGGTACAGACTCCATAACAATTTCAAGTATAAATTTATCAGCGTGGAGGATGCGTGAGCCTATTGGTGAACGCAAAAAGAATACTGTGTACATAGGAGTGAACTTGTGAGAACTGTCGATAGAAAGCACAATGCGACGAGACAGAATGTAAAGTCAAGACATGTAAAATGGTTAAAATGAATTTCCGAAGACATAGTCCCACATGAGAACAAGATGTATTCAATATCGATTGTATATTCGTATATTTTTCTGTGTACATACGCATTGTTCACAAAAGAATATAAGTCTTTCATCTTTCTTGCCTTTAGTTGTCCTCCACCTCTTTTCTCTTCCTGTATCCATCAGTCTCCTATCTGGGATGAGTAGCACTGCCATACATATCATCCAACAATAAAACAGTACTGTGTTATTGAACCTACTGTCACATCAAACTCTGTGGGGTAAAATATTTTGGATTTATTTTTTTTTTCTTTTACACAAAGAAATGACATTTGCATATGTTATATAATATATTCGTACGCTATACACACATATATACATGTGTACATAAGTATATATCTTTTTAGCTATGGCACAATATGCATATTTTTATTGCAGACTGTGTTGCTGATGAGAAACGATGAAATAGCTCATGCCCTAGCCTCATTTCACCACCATATACAGCATGTACATCAGCATCGTTTGTATATAGATCACACCATGTGTAAATTTATACATTTCAGATTTGCATTCATTTACATTCATTTGGTCCAATGCATCTACTCTCATCATGCCTATAGTATATACCTATAGGAATATGACATACTGGTGATCTACTACATACACTTTCAACTCACAGTGCATAATGAATGATGAATAAATTACATTGACTATTCTATACGTACATACGATAATGCTCAATCGAAAATTGGATGCCCACAATACTATCTGACACGACTTCCTTTTTTTTTTTCTTTATATACACATTGAAGCAAAAATATATTTTATATGTTGTCTATAGATGTGTCGGTACATTATCAATATAAGCTGCATTGAATGTATTTTTAACAGTAAATAAGAAGACTGGAAGACCCACACAAGACTTGTGAAGTTACTTTATTCGACGCGCGGCAATCTTCGTTGTAATTTATGAGTTCACTGAAAATGAATTTAATATTCTACGGCCCGGCGAGAATATTCGCCTGAATGATCTTTCAACAGAGTACCCCAAGTAGCCCATCTAAGTAGTATATCTATATGTGCTATAAATATTATATTCAAGATGCTTATTACATTATGAACGAGTACATTTTCTATTATGGAGAAGATTACCACATTTGTTAATGCACTGTACACTTTTGTAGTATCAAAAAAAACAAAAAAAAATGATAAACAAATAAATAAATAAAAAACAAATGACAAATAGAAATATAAAAAAACATTGAAAAATAAATAAACGAGAGGGAAAGAACGCAAGGTATAGAATAAAATGATTCTCGGGATAGTATATATAATCTCCAAGCGGATTTGTCGTGTCGCACTAGCTTAATCTACGGACGTGATCGGTGTTTTCAATTGCACGAGTCCATGTCTGATGGCGATTCGTGATACCTTTTTATCCGTCACCGTGTGTATATATACAACGACACAACAGAATTTGTCACACGAGATGTTGGCAACGCTATGTACAATGAAACTTGAAACATTTCCTCTCAAGCTGACGCTACTGTGAGAGAATATCCGCAACAATTGTCAAGTTAAAAGCATTTCCGATAATCGTATTCAAACAGTTTGTTGTTGTCAACATTCACCACAATTTATACATATATATTACCCCCCTTCTCTTTCACATAACCCCGTCTCTCTGGAGAACAATCGCTCTCTATATATAGATAAAATGAGAAATTGGCTGCTGGGACGTAAATGAACCATTCGCTAATGAAGATAATATAGTCATTGAACCTCCCGTGAGAGTAATACTGGTGTCCGCCATAATGTCATACGTTTGATCGAAAAATTGCAGTGAAAATGAAATTTAAATTGACCGATATATGTTTGCATACAGAAAGATGAATAAGTAAACTAGTAGAAATATAGTAACAGCAATAACAGTAATATAAACCCTAAAAACAGTGATAAGATACTGTTCAATCATGTCGCTATGAAAAGTCCTACGTAACTAATTCATCTAATTAATATTATATCAGTAGATATTGATTATAATATATGTGAAAATAATACTCGAATATCACCTTTAAAAGCTACTTACTTACTTACACTGCTTGTCAAACTTATATTCCATTAAGAATATTGAGTTTGGACAACTATATTCAATATAAATGTACCTGCTGTGCGAAAGATATGACAGATACGTTGACGTTCTTCGAATGCGATTAACTTACTTTACCACATTGCTCTAACAATAATACATTATGGGGTGCCAAGAAGTTATTTATGTATATATGTCGCCGTCAAATGTCGAAATTTGTAATTTAATCAAATCCCTTATGATTTAACTGAATTACAATTAAAAATTAAAAAAAATCTTCCGTAATTTCGTCAAATTACAAGAGATTCGACGAGATTACGAATTTAGCTATTTGACTGCAACAGTTATAAAAAAAATATCGGCTTAGAATATATGTTCCTACATATTTCAAATATAACTCTCAACAAATATTGATTTCCGCCGCTTTTATTATATCCAATGAAAAAGTATTGGTTTCGTCTGAGTTTTCGATGGCCAGAATAAGGCATATAATCGCATTTTTCTACAATAATAAACGGATAAACAGATTAAAAATGTGAATATTAATATTCAGTGGAACATCATCTTCAGTAATATGAATAAAAATTCACTTATCCGTCATAAACAGGAATCTTGCAGTTCTACAATTGACTATAAGAAGCGCTAATGCGATACAGTACAAGGTGAGTCGTCTGCGAAAAGTAACAGGGTAAATGTGGAGATCATTGAAAGATACGAGTAAGCCCATAATAACATTTGAATTTATCCACTTACCTATTATGAAAGAGAAGATAAAATTGAAGATATGAAACCTATAAATATTGCAGCGTGTAAAGAACGATCTATTCCCAAGTTTACACCAACAATAATTGATAACATTTGAAAAAAAAAACTGCAAATTCAGTGTATGAGCACCTGCTTTTAGCACAGTAGTCTCAGTATTATTTTGAGAAAAAAAATTTGGACCATGCACAAACTTATTTTATTCGATTCAAAATAAACTTTTATTCACGGCATTCTTCTCATGATGAATACAATAAATAAAAAAAACTGAAAATGTTGATTTTTATAGAAACACTTTTTAAATAGAAAAGAAAACGATTGCCATTGCATATTACAACTAACAAAAAGATGAATAGGACTTATTAGGCTTCATTTCTGTATTACTGTGCGTGTGAAAATTTACATGATCCATATAAGCCACCAGTTTAATTAATGACGGGATATTGATATGAGCATTGTTACTTCTCTGAAGAGAATAGCATAAATTCATCGTTACCGGTTGCAACATGTTCCAACCAAATTTAGTTAGAATAAATACCATCAGAGTTGCTTCATATCGGGATACAGGTTGCAACTCATCATCATTCCCTCACTCTGTTATGTATAAATAGATCATATTGAATGTTACTTAGTCTCTCACTCAATGATTCTACGTTCAATTCCCTTAAATGTCCAACTATTCAGTTTGATGGGTCATTGTTAGAGGTTTGAAATGAAATGAACGGGGGATCTGTGACATTCTTTTTTATTTATATAGTGCTTATCATCTCTCGCATCTTAAACAAGAAAATATTAAATACAAAATAATTCAATGTTCATACACAATGACACATCTTTATATTGACACAAATAATATAATAATTGTTCATTTATAATTTTCAGAGTGCTTCGAAACGAATAACCCGTTACTACCACTTAAAAATTCAATCCTGAACCATTATTTATACTTTGCAAACAGAAAGTAATGAGAGTAAAACTGAAAGAACACGAAAACTTAGCATATATTCCGATATAAATGCCGAAAAAAAAATTTCACCACTCGTGACCAACAATAGAAAATATCCAAACTTCTTTCTTTGCTAAAACCAAACTCCCACGAGTTCTTTGTTTATGTTTGACCGTTTCAACCTTCAATCTTTCTTTTTATTTTTCTCTAAAATCCTTGTTCAGATCCGTGTTCATACAATCCTTCTCTACTGTATAGATATAATGTGCGGAGCTGCAGAAAAATCATTATTTCTTTCAGAATTTTCAAAGTGGAAGTGCAATTTGAAGTGTTTTAAATGCAAGTGTGTCTGCAAGCCGAGTGGAAAAAAAAATTGATATTGATCAACAAGATGTAAAAAGCGTGTGAATTATTGTCACCAAAGATCAGTGGATCATCAATTAATATAAATATTAATATGAGGAGTCAAATAGATAATAATTATCGATGATTTTATAAGTTTAACATGTCGACTTCCATTCCAATTGGATGCTAAACAGATTGTCATCATCGAAATATATCATATCTTAGAATAAGGAAGTTATATAAAAATGAATGTTGAATTGAGTTAGATATTTGAGAATACCAAAAATAGTGAGACTGTTGAAGTATTTGATAGCAAAAAAAACATTTGTTCTTCTATCAAGTATCATGATGATGAGTTGGTTTAATGAAAATATTGTAAGTGGCTGTTACACAAAAATAAGGACTCTGAAGAGAGTGACTCTGGTTAATAATCAATTGAAATAATAAACGTATTAGTAAATCTAAATCTGTATAATTTATCGAAATGGTTTTCCTTAATCTTTGTTTTAAATTTTTCGTTAATGAAATCTATTTTGCAATATTATATTCATATTTTTGATTCTTATCCAATAAGGAATTGTTATCGGAATCATAATGTTGGCCACAATAATTTTCTGTATATAACAGTACTTTTTCTTCAGGCCATAGTTACTTATATGTTTTCTATCGTTTTGCATGCGAATAAATTTTCTGCCGGTGCATTCATCATATAAACGCACATATGTCCAATATACATAAAGAGAAAATGAAAAATATCCAATTCAATATTTTCTTCCGTTAAAATTCTACTCGCACTCTATTGAATGTATTATCAAACACTATTCATTTTATATAGAGTGAAAAATAGCTTGAAAACAAAATAAAAGGAGGTATGGCGTCATAGCGATATTTGTTTTATCTTACATCCATTCAACTCTCTATTTGACTCTGACTTCTTTTCACTTCGTTTCTCGCACAATATCTCGTATTTGGCACATTGCAAGGCGGGTTTTCACTTCAAAGGCAAGAAAAAGTGAATTGACTGGTGAGTATAAAACTTTCGAATGTGATGTGAGCTTGGTATATTCATGTATACCTCGCCCAATGGTGCTCTTGGAATGAGCGAATGTGTCGATCACATTGCAAAACCATAGTGAATCGTAAACTCGTATTTTCATTCAAGGTTTGTGGTAACATTTCAACGGAGAGCATTTCAGTAACACTCTACTCCTTCATCTACATATCTTATATAGCAACCAATTTACAATTCTTCTTTCACCTTCCACCGCACAGTACGAGGTTGAAGTCCAGACCTGAATATCTGAAAAGAAATTCAACAGAGAGATGCACAGTGGTTGAAATTTACTATTTTCCATTATAGCCCGAGTGTATATCAATAAGGTGATAAAAAAAAACCACAAACAATATTAAAAGTTAATAATTTTCCTTGATTATTTATTGAAAAGATATATGTATGGAGAGTAGCTTCGAATAACGATTCGAGTCTCCCTTTTGGCCAATACTAAAATAAAAATTGCCTTCATGATGCTTGTACCAAACATAATTCAACTATTATAATTATTATGATAAACAAAGTTCATAGCTCCTCGAGAAAAAAACCGTTCAGGAATACGACGCACTGCCTAAATCCATTACGACTCAGAATCAAAATATGAATACTGACAAAACTGAAAAAATTGAACTGTAATCGTTGATCGGAAAAACGCTTCATGTATTTATATCCGAAATTGGGAGAAAATAATTATTTTCTACTTGAATTGACGAGAAAAATAGAGAAATTATACATATATTACATACTCGTCTCATTTTAATAATTTGCAATTCAATTGACTGACGTTAAGCGCCGATAAAACAAATGACATTTATATTTCAGCAGTTATCGAAGTGCTTATCCGAGTGTATTCATTAGTCGACAATTACTTCCAGCCTATTCTCTTTTACCCATCTGCATCCGGTGCCTGATACCCAAGTAATCTAAACCCACGGCGTTTCTTTGGCATAGATTCCAGCGAAGAGTTGCCGTGATAGTGAAAAAGGATGGAGAGGTATATAGAAAAAAATATATATACCTGTATACCTATATAAGAAGAGATGAAATGAGATGGCAAGTCGAGGCGCAAGCAGCTCGTTCTTGTCTCGCCTTCTCGAGTACTCTCTGCTGTTCAAAATCGCTCGAGCACGAATCTTTTCCGACCTCGGTTCTTCCGTAATTACAGATATCGCGATTTTCACTCCATTGCCTCAACGCCCGGAAGTCAGCGGGAAAGCCTTTCATATATATATATCTGTACATACTATCCACTTCTGATTCTTAACCTATATAGTCGCTCTGCAATTTTCATTGTTGAATTGTGTTGTATAAACCATTTCGATTCTTATATAGTACACTCAAAAAAAAAATTATCAACTTTCATTAATATTTATTCACATTTATTTTCTTTTCTTTATATAATTTATGCACAAATTGTAAACAATTGTTTGAAATTAATCGATCATTCAATCAAAGACAACAATTTGAACTTGCAACTGAAACAGTTAATATTCCTGCATTACAATAAATTTACATCGCCGATTATTCCTATATTTTTTTTAACAATATAAATAATAATGATAATAGTGTGGGTAATAATGAATGAGAAAAGCAACGCCAGAAGACACATTTCATTGAAACTCGTACCGGTAGAGCTTGCAACATGATTTATACCGGGAAATTCCGTGGTCCGGTTTGGTCACACTGCTGCAAAAACGACCGCTGTTATATATTCCAACATCCTCTTTTACCTTTTTTTTTCACACAGCCTTATGTATATGTGTATATGGTATACATGTATATCCGTTTCCATTGATGTCACCGGGGACGATTCTTTTGCCTGTGACTTCCCAACCGCCCAAGAGACGTTGTGAGAAAAATATCATCATGGAGCGCAAAATCGATTGGAAGACCGGCAAAAAAAAAAAAGTGAAAAACCGATGTCGATGCCTATATACATATATCTAGCGTATTGGTATACGTGTATTTCGATAAATGACACAATCGGCACAAACTCATCGAGCTACGGTCAATAGGTCAAACTTTGGGCGCTTCCCATAATGCACTAGTTTTATACACACGTGCACAATTGTTTACTATGCGCTTCACTACGCAGCATACACATACACACATACGCACGCATAGGCAGTGACGAACTGCCATGTATGATACGACGACATTGTATGGGTGAATTGCACTGGACAAACTTTTTATCATAAAACATATTTTCAAAAGAAACTGGATTGGTTATCGCATTTTAAATAAAGTTATGATTTTTAAAAATATAGGGATGGCTTAAAATATTTTTTTTAATTAGACAACAATATTTCAAAATATTTGCAATAAAAATCAGATTGGTTATCGCATTGTAAATGCAGTTATGATTTTTCATTAGTGTCACATGAAGCTGGAAAAACCGTTTCGGTTGGACATGCTGAACTTCAAACACATATCAACTGAAATATATTAGTAATTATTGGTAGTGAGTTAATGTGCACTGAGTATATTTCTTCCTTCACATCACATTCTCTACATGCCTATATATGTACAGATAAAAAAAGAAAATAATGAATAATATATGCATATATTTCATTCATTTTGTATTTTCTCATTCGCTCTCATGGGAATATGAATTCTACATATATGTATACGTTTAAATTGTGTGCGATGTGTGATTGGTAGCACGGTAGTCGACTATTGGACAGGGAATAGAAAGAGTCGAGCAGAGAGCACGTGATGGATTGATGAAGGTGACAGATGAGGGTATGGAAAAACATGGCGAAAGGAGGAATAGCGGACAAGAGAGACAGAGAAATGAAATGACAAAAAATAGGAGAGTGGTGTAGAAGCAAGACTAAAGAAAAATGGAAAAAAGTGCACAAGTGCAACACCAGGTGGATACAGTGAAGTGTAACAGAAGTACGTATAAGTCGTCACAGCCATTACTCATTATATCCTCTCGTGAAATTCAGTTAAAAGTTTGCTTCACTGCTTCAAATTCAAATTGATGATTTGAATTTATACTTTAATAAGACAAACGCATGTATCATCCAATTGTTATTTTTTTATTTTCACCATTGACCCAGTGTATATTTGTATATGAACATTCATATACTCAATGTGATGTAATGTAATGCTACAACGGAATATAGAAAAAATATAAGAGAAAAAAATGAAGGAAAACTAACTATACAGCTGAGGATGATTCCACGGGGATCGCTCTAAAGAGGACGCAATTTTTCTGCTGACCGCGCCATCAAAACAAGAAAACTATCCCAGACAATAAAAGAAAACGAGAGAGTTCAGTCGAATGATGTTGTGGAACATTAACGTAAAATAAAAGCGCGAGATACAGCTGTCGGGTCAACTAGCTTAATTCAAGTTTAAAGCAAAGACAAAGTTACATACTTCGATGAGAACATAAACGTGAGAGGTGAAGGAGTTGCTGAAAAACAGAAAAAAAAATACACGGAGAAACGCAGCACCGCAGGTGCCAAGGACCTTTCTTTTAGCCAACGAGAATAAAGGAAGACATTTTTCCAACTTAATTATCGGAACGAAAACACCAGTATAGTAAAGTACCCTAAAGTTTGTTTTTGATGGTTGGTGCTCGCGATTCACCACTGAAACTTTTGCATCAGTCGTCACTGCCTGTCTTCGTCGTCCTTGCTGTCGTCAGGTAGGTAAGCTATATTTGAAGTTGAAACTTTCAAGAACCCACTACTTGCCGCTTGCGTTTCGACCTCTGATGACTTTCATCGTAGTACATATACTATACACACTGCCGGTCCATGAACAAGTACGATTTTACTTGAAAATCTCAAACAGAAACTTTAGCTCGTATGCGGCCACAGTTTCCTATCTCGTACTCAGATGCTGGTAATTGGAAAACGCTGAGCTTCCTATTTTGAAATGAATGAAAATGAAAATTGTTGTCATTCTTGTAATTAATAATAATATATACTCTTGTCAATAGGGATACATGAGTATTCAAAATTTTACATTACCTGTATCACGAAATACTATTGACCAGTGTATTTTCATATCACGCAATTAATTAATATTTTTTTACTCATCTTTTCATAAAAATATTATTGATGGCATGTTCACACAACTTGGCAATAACTCGCAACAATTTTTCTATTTAAAAAAACAAAAGATGGACAAAATATCTCGCGTTTCCCGTTGTATATTGGCGTAACTTTTTCAAAAGTTTTACTATATGAATGTTGAATGTATGATATAATGAAATAGAATTGATGCTAGATCCTCTAAAAACGGTTCAAATATGTTTCCACACAATGTTATTTTTTTATTTTTTTATTTTTTTTTTTGTGGTGAGAAAATATAACTTTAGAAACACAGAAAAATACTAATTAAAATAATTCTCATATATGAATGATTCGCAATCCCAACAAAGTTATTAGATTCCACACAACGAAATCTGCCACTTATTGCATATTTCCGTGTATAAGGAATATTTTAGGGCTGTTACTCCTATGAGAATTGGACATGGGTATTCAAACCTTAAATTTTTACCATTCTCCAGATATTTTTATATAGACTGCTGTGTAGTTAATATCCAAGTTTCCGGTTGAAGCACAAAAATTGGATCGAAATAACATGAAAAATTTTCAAATCTTATTTATAATGTGATGGTCGAATTTTTCATTTTCACACTGACTATCGTAGTCTCTCATAAAGACAGACTACAAAATATTCCGAATTATATTTTACGTCCGTTTAAAATCCAGCATCAGACATTTCGCGAATTAGAACACTTTGCTTTGTCGCTAAAGTGATGAATAATAATAAACTAAACACATCAACTAAACGCAATTTTTTATTGAATTTTTTGGTCATTGACATTTTATTTTATATACTATTGCTGAGGGTTTAAAAAACTGTATTGTTGTGTACATTTAATTGACACTTAAGCAATACTGAATTTCAAATTTTAAGTCAGGTTATTATTAGAATACTCCCAAGTCTCTAGAGCATCTTCGTAAATAGTTGATGAGCTCCACCTGGTAAATTAACAAATACTAACTCACCTGAGGAAATACTTTGAAAACCAATGTAACAGGCACAATGCTACATTTTCACGGAGCTAACTTTAGAACGTGTTAATGATTGAAACACTCGCAACTTATAAGCTATGTATAATTTTATCACTAAAGAGATGGTGGACTTGAACGATATAATAGAAATATGAACCTACATCAATTGTGTATGTTTAGCAAGCTTGCAAAGTGCATTAATTAAAAAATAATTAACACGCTGTAATCGATAAATGCATTTATCGCATTTACCAAGCTGTATACATTCCTGGAAAAGAAACATCAATATGTTGACAGATGGGACTTATTAAGTTTATTGCTGAGCAGTTGTTGAGTCAATTGATTAAGTTGGTATGAAACCACATAATTGGTTGCATACAGCCACGAACGGTATTTATCGCCATCAAAGGTAATTTCACATGTTGGTTACTCAACGATATAGAGCGAATAATAGTCGATAGTGACAGAAGTGACAAAATCTAATCATTGAAGCTCTATGTCGCAATGCACTCAGTAGGCAATAAATCATGAGAGAGCAGATTACACAAGGCATATTATAACTTGATGAAACAAAATTAGATAAATTTTCCAAGTTGTTGTCGATTAATATTTGATTTTATTCAAAGCTGCCAGGTGCAAACAGGTATGGAATATACTAATGTCGAATTTTAGATAGGTGTCAATCAAATGGGAGTAAAATCTTTCAATTATATGTCAAATATTTGTGTTTGGAATATGGCATCATTTGAAATTTTTGATTGAATTGAAAAGCAGATATCACTATTTAATTAAATATATATATAAATATTTTGTGTATACTGAGATTTCATTAGCATCAGCAAAGTTTTACGCACACATTTTTCTACGATGACATTGTTCCTGTGAGTTCTCATCTTGCTACAAACACTAGCTCGACAATGTATATTCAGATGGGTAGATTAGATGGGTATGAACATTTTGCATTAAAGAATTTTATCATCGCTATTTCATCACATGAAAGAAAATTGTTAAAAATATTAAAAATTATAATAAAATATAAAAATATTATATGCATACTGCATCTGTTGTTCGTGCACCTTGACACACTTTTATTTTCATTATATCCACTTGTTAATTTGATTATTTTATTATATTGTAATAATAAAAATATTGAAATCGATGAAATTTCACCTCAGATAACCTCGGTATTTTTTTTCAAATTACTGAAGGAAACATCTATGTATTTATAAACGATTTATCCTAACGTCTGAAAGAACAAAATTCAAGTTGGAAATTTTGAAAAAGAATGCCCGTGATGTATTCGGAAATTCAAACTATTTATTTGTTATAATTAAATATTTATATGATTTAAGGATTCAAATTTTATATAATAACTTCCAAATTGCTCTTTAATTAATTTCCATAAGTTAATATTGTACTTATATATAACTATCAAACCTTTTCAACATATAAATTTCCCTCGATTTTCAATTATATTCCACATTCCTAATTTTTACAGAAATGTGATAAATACAGTGCGCCACTTATTTATATTTTGGCTGCTACAAACTTTGTCGCGGTTGTGTTTGAGGATGAAACTTTTGATGAAGGTTTGGTAGCTCGCGCACAAAACTAAACTCCTCAGAGAATCAAGTATACATGATGCAACTATATATTATGCATCTGCACAGTCAATAATTTGATACAGAATATATAGCAAATTGCTATAACAATAACGAATATTATCTGCCAATCTCACTAAGGGCCTTACTAATAAACCCAACTTGCTCATAAATTCCATTCCGTAAAGTAAATACAAATAAAATGATACTTTGTCTTGATAACATATCAATATGACACTACCGGACGACGAGAACACAGTCAGAGCAGAAGTAGCTTCGTAAGTTATGTATTGTGAACTTAACAGTTACATTGTGGGTTTCTTTCTATGTCATTTTCCTCTTGGGTCGTAAATATACGCTACGAGCATGAATAAATGCATCGTATGTCCCTAACCATTTACCATTTCCAGACATCTTCACCTATATCCTCAACTCAACATTTATATATATACGTATGATTCTTCATTTCTATATACGGAGCGGCTGCCCATTAAAATTCAAATATAATCTTGGCTAAAACCACCACATCTCGTATACATATGCGCATACCGGAACTGCCGAGACTCGAAGCTTCCGACTTTGTGTAGTAGTGCTTCCTCTAATATATATTTATATATATACAAGAACACACGTTCACATATACATATGAGTGTAGATCGGAATGTACTCTTCGCTAACGGACCATGAAAGCAGTTGCATTGCGTATAATCCGATTATATGAGAATTCCATTGCACGCCAAAACCGAGAAATGTGCAATTGCCACATTTGTTCTATCAATTATCTCTAATATAGCATCACAATTTTGCATATGCTGTTTATCTATTAAGTGATTATATATAAAAGTGCATTTAATATTTTTTTTCTTCCTCCCGCCGCACACTCAGGCAAATATTGAGATAAAGATTAAAAATATTGTCCGTGGAATTGGCACTACTTTTTTTCCCTATTTTATAATGATACGTCAATGACCATCCGTTGCCGTACCAGAGTGATAGACGAAATAATAAGGACCTTGTGAAAGCTCGTCAGTAACTTCTCCCAGCTTGATATATGTATATATATGTATATCGATGTCTCTCTACATTTCTCACGTTTAAAACGCGTCGAGGCATCAAATTTTTGTTTTTTTTTTTTGTTTTTTCAGTCACGATGAGTTCGTGAGTATGTTTGTGTCTATGTAGATATATATATATATAGGATTGCGTGTGTAAAACTGAGATCGCGAAGAATGTCACGCTGTTTTTGGCAGATGTGACAAATTGTCATGATGACAAGTGAACGTGTCATGCAGAGTGCATTCAAAGTCAGTGGAAAATTTTTCATGGGTTGAATATAAAAAGCATCGTACACACAAAATATGTCGACATAACGGATCGCATTCAATCTTATTTGCATCAATACTTGGACAAATAGACATATATATACATATATAAAAACATGTATAACAAACTGTTGCGCATTTTTATAATAAATGCATATGATTTAATGGCCATAATAAAAATACCCAAGTATATGGTATATGAATTTTCATACCCGACATTTTTAGTTATATATATATATATTTGAAAAAACAAATCGGCACAAGTTGAAATAAAAAAAAATTGTTAGCTCAGTGAGCCAGCATATAAGTAGCCAACGCGGTACAATAGCAAATATCAGGCGCCCTCCATGACGTGCTCGTGGGTAAAGATGCATTGCAGCAAACTTTTTCAACAAACAATGCATCTAGAGTGCAATAAACAATGAGCCAGCGAGTAAGCATGTCACATAGAGCTCCGGGACATTTTCGTATCCTGAGCCCAAGTGTATACACACAGAACAATATTTCAAACTCCATATATACATACACAGTACTATATGTAAAATATAATCTTTCTCATATATTTTTGTTTATAACCGTTTTGTATTATTCGTGAAACACTGTTATCGTATAATTATACTTGTGTGTAATAGATGAAATGAACGCTGATGTACATCATAAATATTGTATGTACATATCTGTTAGTTTCATGTATATATGTAGAGCCGATTTGAGCTTTGAATTGGAAGACCTGCTATTGCATCCATAGCTTGTATACCTTTTGGTTATGCTCATGGTTCACTTTCTCTATATCGCCTAAACTTCTCACGCTATGTGGTTCCCATAACATAGAACACCAAAGTTTCTTCGAGCAAGACTTAGCGATAATTAGATATTAATGGGCGTACCCAAAGAAGCGTGTGTACGTGGGTATGCATATATGAAACGCCAACATCCAATTACATTTTAATACGTCGCAACGACACCAGACGCGACCTCCACTCATACGCAATAATATATAGTCTACCGAACACAAGTATGTAGTATAAGCATCAGCGTGATATAATGAGCGTCGACTAATACTTGAGTTTATATACACTTGTTATAGAACACATGCATTTGTATACACAAGTACTCAAAGAACAAATTTTAATAGTTATGTAAACAAAAAATTGATTGCATAACGCAATAAAATATTTCTTGGAAATTTCATTGTATATTTAATAATCTTTTATTTTAATTGTAATTGAATAAATATTACATATAATTCTGTGTAATGTTGAATTGAACGTCAATTTAATCACTTCTAAGATAATTAATTTGAAGTGAAATACACATTTATTGAAATTCCATATACAAATTATTGGCAAATTTATTTATGAAAATTTCCATGTGAATTTACATGTAAATAAGAGAGCCGAAGGGAAATATATGCGAGAAATGGAAAATAATTTTTTTTCCATTTTTTTTTTCTGCATACACTAAAAATAATATCAACATGTACTTTAGCCATGCTATATATTGATCCTATCATCTTCCTTAAAGCACATGTATCAACAGATATATAAAATTCGTGCTGTATTTTATATCCGAATAAATGAAACTGCGATAGACTGCGATGATGACACCACTGTCCTATTTTCTTACATGCTTTCCACAAAAGAAAATGAACACTTTAGCACACGAGCACAGACACGGACTTTTTATATATTTGTACTCACTCAAATAAGATGGCTGATGTACAACAGATCCACGTCCACAATCTAATTTGAACTATAATTTATTAGAGTTGGATATAGTAGCGACTTAATCATTAATATCGTCTTTTTTATACCGCTGGCTTTTGTAAAGTAAAACAAATATTTTCTCGATCTACTGATTCGTTTTGCAATCAGTAATAAATATATATATTGTTGCGTCCTGCGTACATTTTGCACTTTATTATCTATTTAATTTAAATATTAAATAAATGTCGGAAAATTTTAATGGTTCTCTGCTCATCACTGATGTGCGCGGTTGAGGTATTTAAGATGGTATGACGAGCGATTGGTTGATTATTTAAAAAAAACTGATAGAAGACAACTTGATGTGTTATAATAGTGGACAATGCTAAGGTAATGAAGTCTCTTACATTAGTTTTCAATGATTTCGATCACTTAAATTACGGTTGCAATGTCTGTTTTTCGTACTTATTCGTCGCAATGTTCATCTGATTAATCAACTAAGAAGTAAACGATAGTATTATATTACACGAATGCAAACTTTCTTCATTTACTTCAGCTGATCTGACTTCCTATGTAATTGAAAATACAAAAATTGTCAGTTACATGTCGGTTAACATAGGATGAAGTATTTTTCGAAGGAAATAAACCCAGATTATTCCAAGATTTGACATTTGCATTGATGACATTTCGAGTCTGCGTGGAATTATTTTCATTTGTTTTATTTACTCATTTTATATTTTAATTTGTTGATAATTATACAGTGAACGCTGATTGGTTAGTCGCAATGAACATTGGAAGAAGTTTCTTGTATTCTGGGATTTATTTGCTGATAGTTGAAATAATTGCATTTGAGCTTCTGTTATTTGAAACGCTTTCCAGTCAACCCAAGACTTTCATATATTTTCTTTTTCAATAATGAAAGCAGCATATTGCGACATGATATTATTTCATTTTTGAACATAATTTGTTTATAAATATTCTTAATATTGTCTTCTGTTATGAGTTTATATTCCAAAACGCATCCAAATCTTGAGTTCAACGTTTGAACGTTGATGCTGACGATGAGATTGCAGTGCACGAGCGGGTTTCTAGCCGACGTCGTTATCTCGTGCACGTTATCATTTGAAATGCGAATATTAAAACCTAAAAATATGTTATATCACTTGGGTTAGAACCGAACAATACATATGTATTTATATATATAATCCCGTATAGTTCGAAATATATATATTTTGCAAAAAGTTTTTATAACTTATTATTTACAATAACCTCATTGTCAATTTACTTACTGATAAATTAATCTGTTAACTTTGAATCTCCAAATGATATTTTGAGACTATAATTCTGGTACAGAAATTATAAGAAATATTAGAAGCGGATATAATAATGAGGATCGTTTTCCATTTGCTTCTTTTTTTTTTTTGTTTTGTCTTTGAAGAAATTTGTAGCAAACGCTGCTGTGGATTATCGTTCAAATGACGCCCGACTCATTCGTCTGGAGTGCGACCCCGTTAAGCTGATATTGCGTTGAATACGAGTCTGCACGTTGTATTGAAGTCTGTATTTATACCCTATACATCAACTCCAATTTTTCAACGGACCAAGAGACGGATTATTATTTCAGTGATGGGAAAAGTTTCAGCAATTTCTCGCGCATCGACGAATCCTCCAAATTCATTTCACGATAAAAATAATATTCATTTTACCGGAAGCATTTAAATGAACAAAAATCCTGTTTTCGCATTATTCAATATCAAACTCAGTGTAAAAGTTGTTGTTAGCAGATGAATGATCAAACAAAAAAATAATGCAGATGATACAAGTCAACGTCGTACTGAATTAAATAGAACATTTCATCTGTATCGAAAGAAAAATAGAGATATTTTTGTGTTTATTCTAACATTGACAATGATTTTGCACATCATTGTAAAAGTTTTAGTCGTAACGAGGCTACCGAGAGGTCGGGGTGGTTGGAACTGTTCTCAACAATTAAAAAACAATATTTAGAAACAGTTGCAAAAAGATTGAGCTCGTTGATTTTATTCACTCAAAAGTTTCGATTTTTTATACATCATCACATTAAGCTGAAAAAAACCGTTCATCAGATTGTTCCGAAGTTGAGGTACATAGCACGCGATATCTATCGAAATTTAATGTATAGTTTTTGTATCATTCGGAAATTATATACGCTAAACATATCTACTCTACTATGAGAGGGTTTACGTAAATATGCACAAGGCCACTGTGAAATATTCATAAACATTTGATTTGGAGCGATCCGATAAGGTCCTTATCGAGGCTGAAAATCAGTCAAATTACACGATGGTACTTGGAGTAAAAATGAGATAAAACAAATCGATGAGTGAAGATTTCGATCGGGATCATATTTAGTTACCATGTCAGAATGAAATAATCAACATTCAATGAATATATTAATAAAAATATATTTCAAATTAATTATGATATTTGACCAGAATTGAACCTGTTACCAAAATATACCTCAACATATACAATTAATTGGTTAATCGACGTGAACATCGTTGATAAGTAACCATACCAATACCAACAATTCAAATAATATTCGAAAATTTGATCAGTATTTTAATACTGTAATATCCAAAATGTACTCAATTAATTGCAATCTCGACGCGATAATATTCTACAATGAATTATTACACTTTTATATTCCCTTTTATGAAATCATTGTATCTATAATTGACTATCACGGAATTCAGTGCTAATGTTCGTGCAATACCATGAAGTTACCTAGTCTTATACAGGGTCCCTGATTGTGGCCCAAGCTAAATTTATAGTTGGCGTTGTGGTTCGATATATAAAATGTCAATGAGTCTCTTGGCGTTGTAATGGTTAAGTTGGACTTTCCAAGCGAACAGAAATCTCAAGTGTCATGTTCAAGTTTAACATATACATATGCGCGCATAGAAATTATAGTGAATAAGTATATACTGCAATACATATATAATGGCTTGATGCCAATTCCATCGGATATTAGTATGGAAATGTACTCTGATTTGCGACCTGCCTTGCATCGATGCATTTGCCGGAGCCTGCAGTTATTGCACCCATAACGCATTGAATATACAACGAGAGTGCTTGCATTCAGTGTTATGGCTTTCAATTGAAATTGATTCGCTTTGGAGAAGTTTGCGAGGGGAATGTTCGTTTTAACGTGAAATATATCGGTTTGTTCATTCGACCAAATGGTGATTCTTCACTGTAGGCGTGAGCGCGAGACGTTACCCAGATTATCTCCGAGCTCTTGGACGGTTGCACACAAGTTTGCTATTGTACAACTTTTCATATGAGTGTATCTATATACAACAACTATACATATAGATAATATCACTTGAGTGACTCCTTCTTGTAAACTTTGTCAACTTCTATAACGGCATATTCGTGTAGATATACATATATATATGTATATATATGTATATATATGTATATCTCAAGTTGTCAGTTGGTGATTGAGAATTAATATACATGAAAATGTGTTATGTGCATGACCCTGGTCGAAATTTGTTCTTCATTGTCGAGCGGTATCAGCTCAAATTATTTCAACTTGGCAATTCAAGTTGGGATAATTTATACATAAGTTTATCACTATCGATTGTTATTTATTAATTATTTATTTGATGGTTATCGTTTTAAGTATGAAAGTTTCTTTATTAAGCGGTAATTAAAAGCATATTCAACATTTTGGGAATGTCGAATTTCCGACCAAAAACACCAATTCAGAGCAAACTAAACTTGGCTAAATAGTGCTGACGATACTGATACTCAATCAGCGTTGCAGAAGAGCAATAAAAATGAAAATAATTTCAGATATACTTTTCAAGTTTTTAATTGTTTCTTTGCAACCATACTGTAAATTATTTATATAGTAGACAATAGAATTTTACTACTGCTATAGATAGATAGTTGCAAAATATTCACTGTAAACATAATGAATTAGTCATTAGATTATTATTGAATAATGCAAATTCACTTTCAATTAATTATTCAATGTAATATTTAGTTAATATATATATCCATTAACTATTAAAAATAGTATTTAATTTAACTGATGTTCAATTAGCCATTGAAAATAATGCGAATATAATTTGATGGAATTAACTATTAGAAATAATATTAATTCAATGGGAATTCAATTACTTGAAATAATGCCATTAAAATAAGTATTTGAACTATCTACAATTCAAATATTTGAATTTATGGTAATCAATGCTTTACTGATATTTTTAAATGTTGATTAAAGATATTAGAAAAATATAGTATGGGTAAATCAATGGTTATAAATTATATGATAAATCAGGGAAGTCAAATCAACATCGGACAAAACCGCAACGTTGGCAAATATTTTTTCACAACAAAATAATTATTGGGGTTAAATCAACTCTGGAAGAAAAAAAAAAGATCTATTTCGTAATTTTCCATCAGCGTAGTAAGATCCAATATTAAAATTTTAATAGGTGCTGTTTTCTAATCGATAATCAATGAAATACTATTTATTTCACGACTGCCGCATTAAACATTAAATAATTAATCGTTCATCGGTCAAAATTAGAGATTAACTTTAATGAATATTGCAATAAATTGTATTAAGAATTATTAATCGAAATTTTTTTCCATAAAAATAGAAAAAAAAAATTTGTTTAATTTGAAAATAGTGGCGATTGCTATGCCTGATAGTAAAATTCTATTTTATTATTACAAATAAGTATGCAATGATATTGCAGCGAGGGTATAACATGCTACATATGGGAACGCGATTACTGTATACGCAATGGGTGCGCTGTTTGCCAAAATTGACGCCATGTATTCTTGAGAATAGCGACAATATAGTTATTTCCAGTTTAGTTTTACTAGTCATCAAAGAAAAAAAAAAAATTTCCAATGATTTCTATACAAATTGTGAAAGTTCGTAGGAAAATTAGGAGAAATTACTGAGACAGAAGTTTTCCAGTGTAAAAGTCACAGTAATAACTGTGAAAAGATGGAACGATCAATTGTATTACACTTACGTGACAAAAATTTTATACTATCAGTGTACTATGTTTTCATTATGATATTAAATTTGTGGAATTCATGTTGAATTAATGCAAAATTTACTTTGCAAAAATTAACCTAATCGTCGAATACATTCGACTATGATACATATTTATTTTATATAAACACAATAAAACAATGAAATATTGTGATAAAAAATATTTGTTGGATATGTAAACTATCAACAAGCATAGGTACATGATGTAACATAACATCATGAATAGTTACAATAATTTATTATTGAACATGCATTGCGATAAATCAGAATTTTTATCCACATGATGTTTTACATTTTATTTCATGTCAGATGAAAACAAGTGGTAAATGAAATGCATATGATATATATCAAGTTTGTACACATTAATATAATCATATTAATCATAGTACATGATTAATTTCGAAAATTAAATGTAAAAGAAAAAAATATTATTCTATTGGTTTTATTAAATGTGAATCGATCTTATTTATATTGTCAAAATAATAATTATGTTTAACATATCGATTTTTGATGTTATGTAAAAATTGTTTTTTCATTCGACAGTTGACGAGAACTCTCGAAAATTCTGAATACTCAGAGGTGATAAAAAAATTATAGATAGTTGCTCGACTTTCGTCCACATCTGGCAAACAAAACTTGAAAAAAGATTCGACAGAACAGGAAAACATGTTTACAATAATATATGGAAGAAATAAAAATTCCAATACAAGCAAGAGATATTGTAGTATCCGACTTTCATTTAAAAGCAATTCATTTGTTTATTTCGAAACAATTAATTTACCTGGAACATTAACAAATACTACAAAAGCTTTTTATTTTCCCCTATATGTCTATAATAATATATAGATGTTGCATTTGAATTGCGGAAATGTATACGTAGTATATAGTACAGAGAGAAAAATACAGCGTATGAAATAAAAAGGAAAAATATTATGGGAGATCGAAATAAAATCGTTTTACAGCGCAGGCTCACCATACTCGACTGAAACATAAGAAGTGAAGTAGAGAATGATGAGCAAACTCAAGAGTCAGATGAATGAAATTTTATGAAAATGTTGGCAAATGAGTACGAGTTTCAAGTGGGTCTATTTGTTGTTTTATTGTTTCCATAATTATATGTCATATATCTACTTACATTATTGTTTATTAGTGCTATATATCAAATGGCAAACATCGAAACTAAAAATAGAGAATACTCAGGAAAAGTTTCCTTCAACATAGTGCACAGGAACGAATAATTACTCTCATTCTATTCCATCAAAAAAAAAAAAAAAAAAAATTTAATTGAAGACCAACCAATGACCGAACCGTTTCAAAATAATTTTTTATATCTTTTATATTTATCTGCAATTCAGCTGAAGGCAGGACGTGTCATCACGTGCAAATTCTTTCCGCTCACACTCTAGACGAAATAAAAAAAGAAAAAATGATGAAAGACTGGAGGAAATCAAGCCGCTAAATTTATTCGGATAGCGAACAAAGTGCCGTTGCAAAATACCAAGCAGTACAGAATATACTTACGTTCTCGCATGCGTCCATACAATAATGTAATATCCATACATATATATGTATAAGCTTAGATGATGCAGTGGTAAAATAGCGACACTCAGTCTCTGAGTTTTTCACTGAACATTTTTTTTACACTCTCATCTTTATCAATTTAAAAAAAATAAAAAATGTGTACTTTTATACTTGTGTATAATCGCCAGAAATAGAATGAAAGTTTGGTTTCTGGCACTAGCCACGTTAATAAAGACAAAGTTATATAGAAAAAAATCAATACTTGACGTAAAATTTACATTATGACAGAATAATCACCTCTCAACTAAAAGAAAAACTCGTTCAATACTATCTATTACATGAGTATAAACACCGTCAATGTTGATCATTATTCTATCATCCAATGCCAACATACTATATACCAATATTCCAGTTTTTGTTCTGAATATATATATATATATATATATATATGTGTGTGTATGTGTATTTTAAAGCATTAAAAGCGTTTATAAAAGTCGAAGCTACCAAAAGTCAAATTTCAGATAATTCCAATACTTTTCTGCATGTCGAATTCTCGAACAATATAAACTAGTGCAAATGTTATAAATAGTGAATGAAAAGGAACAATATCCAAACATGATATATACATAAATGTTATTTGCAATTAATTTAATGAAAGGCTCGCAATTATGAATAATATAAAAAAAATATGGCTCTAATATCTATTCCGTTACAAGAGACTCTCTACATATTCCCATACATCTGGATGTGGACCAATTGAAAGCATTGCGAAAGCCTTGCCTGCGGACAGTAGTTCATTCTCAGCAACACTGAGAATGTTGACAGAATTTCTCGTGATGCTCACAAACAAGGAAAAATGTGAGGAAAATTGAAATATAAGGTAAGTGACTGTTTCCGTACACTTTTCATCACATTACTCAACAGAAGATACTGCTGCAATGACAATTTTATTATACTGGTATTATTCAACTGCATTTATTCATATAAAGTTATTTGAAATTATTAATGACGAAATTGTAAATGAATTGAAATTCCGATTAAGTAGAAACATCAATCAGTTTTCAATGACGTTAGAAGCTGTATTCTCATAAAATTTTCAGATTACCGGAGATATATATACATGTGAAATTATGTAGCTTGTACCATACATAATTCAAGCGTTAATTATTATGGAAAAGAAAGTGCATAGTCTTCATAAGAACAACGTTCAAAGATACGACACGCTGCCTTAATACAAGGTGAATTCAAAATTGAAATGAATACTGGGTAAAGTGGAAAAATTGAACGGTGATCTATATTCAAAGCGAATCTTCATATTCATATGCACTTAAAAAAGTTTGCAACTGATCTGATGTCGGAATCATTGATATTTCCAGTAGAATTAAACATTGCATTTAAAAAAAAATACTAAATTTAAATATTGACGTTTTTTCACCTACAATATAGGGAAACACCAATTTCTATATTTGTTCATTGTCCGCGCTGGTAATTACTTTCACTTTAGATACAGTCGCCAGTTGAACAATGCCGCAATGAAATATTCCCATCTTTGGTATCGATGCCATAAAAGCGTATGAGATTTAAAATTTTTCTTGGGCTTTTATCACTGTGGAAAATTTCTTCATTGCCACAAATTACGAAAATTCTTTTTTCATCTAATTCAATATTTTTTCAATCACGTAAATGATAAGAACTAAAAAAAAATATTATACCTTTTAAATAGTTCTGTGTATCAATTTTTTTGATGGTCAAAATTTTATTGTGCCAATAATCAATTGAATATTTATCAACATATATGGGATTGTAGTGATTTTACAGTGTCGATATATGTTAAAATGTAAATAGTTCATGAGAAATACGTGCGAACATTGTACATTAATCGGAAATCGAACGACTGCAATGCAATTGGCTATTTCAATTATTGATCGATTATGTCTATGGCTTGTTGAATAAATTATGAGATGCGATGCCGTTTGATTATTCACCTGACCTATATATACACACGATTCACTCCATTACGTCACGATAGAATGTTCTCAATTTCGAATTTACATGGGATTGTACGGAGATTTGAAATAAACTTGCAAGGTCAATTAAATCATCCTGAAAATTTCACTCTGCAACCCATATACCTAATAAGACAATTTGGTATTTTATATTGAAATTAATAAAAGAATCCAACAATGATTCCCACCATATTTTATTATTAATCTTCGCTAGCCACAAAGAGAAAATGAAACCAAACACTGACTGGGTGTCCGGCCAAATGTCCCGATTCCAATAGTTGCCTAGTTGCCTCTCCAATAAAGTCTTTGCCCATTTCCAGACGCCAAATTTAAAGCCCAATTGGTATGTCATCTAATTTATAGCAGGACGTTCAATAGGTACTCAATAAAATTAAATCCACTATTGACAGTGATACCGGATATTCGCATGAAAAAAAATTGAGATATTAATTTGATGTTACATTCTGAATGCAGATTTGTAATTTTACCAATTATAATGAATACATCTGCAAATATTCTCATTTACGAATTCCGAATATTAAAATAACCCACCGGAATAATGGGATCAGGTTTATCTGCTTATGACGCGGACAATAATTCTGACTAAAAAAATCCAGACTATTTGATTCATATTACACTGGCCAGGGTTGATATCTGTCGGGCCCGATGTGCATTGCCGAATTGTCGGTGAATATAATGCTAACTAAATGAACCTGACCACGGCTACTGAATTCAGTCTGGATGAAAATCAGAAATATTCGAAATAATTTTGTCTACGCATCACAAATAGTATTGCCTGTTCAGGACTGCTTGGAATGGTGGTGCTAATCGGGAATAAAAAGTACCTCATGAAATTTCCACTGGACTAGAGAATTACAACATAGTTCCATTATCACCAGTTTTTTCAATTTTCTATTTGTTTTATAAATTGCATTAAGAGCCAAAGAATAATACAAGAGACACTGTGTGAGGAACAGCGAGACACGGTAACATCAAAAAAATGCGAATATCGTAACAGATATTCAACACCATCACGAAACTGATAAAGGATATTTATTCACCATGATTGAATATTCAATCCTCTCTTTATATCTATCTGTTGGAATTATCTCGCTTTATGTTATCCGATAATATTTTCCATCTTATAACTTGTCCCCATTGAAATACGTATCTTGACAACTATACATAGTCATTTAATTCTGTCGTATTAGTTTTCATCACAACCTGTCCGACGACGAAAATTCTCACCAATGTGAAAAATATTCTGTGCATTTATTGGTTTTCAAGTGAGAAGAGAATATATAGCACTTGAATCGTCAGAGCATTCACATGGATTCCTCGCAATACACATGAGCTCTCATAAATCTTTCAACCGCTGCAGCAAACCAACATAGAAATACACACGCACACTCACATATTTTATTTTTTTTTATTTTTTTTTTTTGTTACTTGGCAAGTACGACGGAAATACTTTGACTTGTGCGGTGCGCGATTGTGCCGGAATGCATCGCGGTGTCGCGTTGTATGGGCACCTACGGACAACTTGCTCGCACCGCGACCGCGACTGCTTGCACTCCAGGGAATATAAACATTGATATATATCTCTATATACTTATACATATATGTATATCTGTATGGTATATGTATGTATAGAATTCCCATGACGACTACATCGACGACGCAATAACCTGAATAGTTCAGTTATACAATATAAAAACAAAACATTCGGAGATACGATGTCAGAAAATATAACGAGTAAGGCAAAAAAGGTAACGGCCAACTCCGTAGAAAACACGTCTCTTGCATCGTTCGCTGTTTTTTAGCATCATTTCTCCGCGCACCGTTTCTCTATACTTTTTTAGACTGCGTACTATATAGGATAAATTTTCACGAATAGCCTCAACATCCTTCCGCAGCTGAACATTGAACCACTGACTGCAAGCGCCACAGAGTGTATAGTAGATAAAATTGCTTTAGCCGTTTCCGCCTTACCCCGTCGACTACTACCGGTGAATAATAATTCCCGTCTCTTTCGTCTCTTTTATCCTATCTTTATCTTTATCTTCATTTTCATTTTCATTTCTCTTTGCCTTCATTATGAATACTTTGACATCTCATTTTATATTATATTAAATTTATGGATAAAACTTACAGCGCCTAATGCTAAAAGCTTCTTGATTTCCTTTCTTAGCAGTTTAATGTTGAAATACAAATGCATTCAGTGGCCAATAAAAATTTCTTACAGTTCGACCAAACGTATAATACCCTATTTTTTATAATACCGTATGGGCCACTACTGACAGTAGTGTAATATTTTATTTATTTTCCTTTTTTTATTTCACTGAAAAGAAATATTACCTACACCGTAAGAATCGTGGCTGCAACACCCATAAGGTATGTCTGATTGCTCTGTAGCTAAAAATTATGGCTGTAGCAGATATACTCATACAGCTATTAAAGTAATAAACAACAGTAACAGCACTGCACAGAATGAAATATAGTGGGGAATAATACTATTGGCATGAATAGATCACTTTTAAAATAATATGTAACTGTAAACTCACACTTTTATCATCACAACTCTCTCATTCATATATTTGTGCCAATTTATACTTTACAATTAATTATCATATCATTTCTAGACTCTATACATAATCGCGATAGCTAAAACTATTTGCCATCGTCGCAATACATTATGGCTAAATCGAAAATTCTATTATGATTCTGTTATTAAGGATACAACATTACAACTGAGGCGATATATGTATGGCTAATGTAAGAAAAATCTTGGCTCGATCGGGTGTAACGTTACGGTTAGGATTTTATATAAAACGTGTTGGGGATACCTTTTCTCCAGTGTACAACTGCGAGAAATAATGTTATTTGCATTGGAGGATCTGGATGGCGGCGAAGATGTGGGAGGTAGCAAAGGAACCAGAAAAAAACCCGTTAAAAATGAAACTAACGTCTTGTCATAAAGATAGGGGTGCGGAAAGAAGCCGCTGGTAGGTTTCCAATTGGCTACCGTATCGTGCAGTAAACGTCACTCTCACGAGTATTTTTACGCGGAAAAGCTTCGCAAACGAGATTTTTGTTTGGCATTATATTCCAAACGCCTTGTTTTTATATATGCGCTCATAATTTCCTTAGTTTTTACCGCCTTTATTTTTGATTAAATTATTTTACAATTTTTTTTTTTACTTTTCACCTTGTAATTTGTCATAATGATCAAATCAATAGAATTTTAATACCCATTTGTCAAATTGTTGAAGAATAATATATCTTATAATTATTCATCAAGTGAAAGGAATATCACAGTATATTCATAAATGAAATATCGTATCACTATTTTCAACTACAGTTACAATTGTTGATGAATAAATTATTATTTGTTCAACTATCAAATAATCCAATGTCATGCAACTGTATAAATTGTACATTAACATTGAACACTTCAATTGCTTATAGTACTGATGAGTAATGTCTTCTCTAACTTTTTAAATATTTGTTATGTAAACAAAATCGTTGCAATATTTGTTACTATATTAAAAAACGAAAATATTTGTGTTTAAATGTTAAAATATATTATGTGAACACTATTCGAGCTTCTGAGTTTAGTCCAAGTTCAATAAATAAATGAAGAAGTTTCAATTTTTCCTGTCCCAATTGTTAATCATTGTTGCCGCGTCAATTAACATCCGAAAAATACTGTCAAACCATAACACGTTAATCAAACTTCACACATTTACAGTGATTGACTGATTGATAGCAAACTATCCATTGACACATTAATATTCATTATTACTTTCTGATCATGCTGAACGTATGAACATATGAAAGTCAAATTCATCAGTTTAATAGTATTTAAACATACGTTAGCGAGTCATAAATTCAACATTGTGTATCTGCTCATTCGAAACTGTTCTTTTTTTTTCTCATTCGCAACATTGAGATCATTATAGATATAAGTTTGTAATGCTGTTTAGCTATATCAACGATGGCTTTATTTATTCGAGTGAAAAGTAAAAGTTCGCGCAATCAAAATGAATCTAATGCCGGGAAGTCATCGATCCAACGTGTATAGTCTATGAGTTTATAAATGGCTTAATCTTGCTACACTTGTATAGTCCGGTATTGTATTTCATTTATAATATGAAAATATGAATGCAATTTGTGCTATGAATAGAAATAAATTGCTTGGATTTATTGTATTGAGATAAACACTAATATCAAATGATATAGTATAATATCATTTGATATATAATAATGTTCACTATAATTTGAAAATTAATAAGTAATACATATATTCAATTAAATCGTAAATGTAGTTTAATGTTGCATCTTCCAATTCATTTTCATCACTCCAATCATCATAATTAACAATATTCTTTTATTTAATATATATTTCGTCATAAAAAACTGAATTATTAATTCTTGGATTGTTAGTAGCGTTAGGTGGATATAGTGAATGTCCAATCAAATGTCTAGCACGTTGAACCAATCACGAGACCCAATTCCTATTGGTAAATATCCATGTACAAAGTGACACACATACAAATGTATTGGCTGGTTGGGCTCCATCACATGACGATTTTCACAACGTTCATTGAATTTCATTGAATTTTCTATATACACACTGATACATGTATCGTTTACATTCCAGTAAATAGAAAAAAGACCTACAAACAAATGTATGATACAACACATTTATTGGCTTGTGTAATTTCAATCGGCGTTGAATTTGCGGTATCAATTTTCCTCTATATATTCATCCACATCGGAATATTTATATACCTGCCGGCTTTGTCAGTTCAATGATCATGAAGAAAAATATGTCACGAATTTTTGTAAACAATTCAACTTTTAAATAATTTTTAATGCGACCGAGTATTAAATTTCGATGCTGTATAGGCACTCTTCAAGCTGGACATGCCATATAAAACCGTACTGTTTTTCATACGTTTCCATAAAATGATTCGCTGAATAATTAACTCTTTGATGACTACAGGGACACAGTTGTCCCAAATGAAAATTTTAAAAGAAGTGCAAAACTAAGAAACGAATAGGTGTTATTATTTTACTTTAATTAATTCCTGAATGTATTTTTTCATTTTTTTATTTATGGCAACACAGTATCCGAGCCGTCATTTTATTTTTTTTATTGTCATATGAAAATTAATAGTTTATTGCGCGCGGAATTCCAATATTTTATTCCTACAATCTTATGGTGATGAAAGGATTAACAATCAAATGTCATGAATTGGAAAATCAGATAGAAAATTTTTCAAGTTATTATTATTGAATTATGTTGTACGGAGGCAGATTAGAATATATTTATTGGCCATCGATCCATGGACATGACATTTGGCCGTCATTGTGGAAAATAATGTATACTCTATTGCTACTGTATCTAGATATAATAAGAAAGTAACAAGTAAACATTATTGCTGCTCAAAAATGTTATTTACAACATATAGATGCTAAATATTATTTCTGGTTGCATTTTATGTCGAACGCGAAAGTCATAAAATGAACGTATTGTTTTTCATTCACATTGACAATGTACTGCAATTCCATTTTTTTTTTATCAGTCATGTTCATGATCACCCGATTGCACCGCAACAATATGTGATCGTAAAACAATAGATATAATAGTTAGACAGACAAATAAATCGATATCACTTACAAACAATGTTTTTCGAATTCAGTGGTTTTTCCAAGAAAACATCGGTAAAGTTGAATGTCCACTATTTTTTTATTATGCTTTTTTAGTCACCAATATATATTCAAAAGTGGCGAATTTGAACTGAGGTTTCAACTTTCAGTAAATAATAAATTGAATTATTTGACTAGAATACATATCTAACCTACGTGTGATGCTGAGTTCGAATCATATATTGAAAAGTATCATTTACTTTATGAAAATATTAACTGAAAAATTTGTATGATTTCTTGAATTATTATACTACTTCAAGAATTGTTTAGTAGTACTCTACACACCTGATTCACTACAAAATACTTCTCTACTGCCAGCGATTAATCAACAATAATAAATATTTAAGGCAATATTAAGAAAAATGGAAAATAAAAAACATTTTTATCAAATGAAAATTCACACGAAATTCAAGATAATCATTGCAACAACATACGCCAGTCTACCACAATCGTAATTAAAACCTTTACAGTATTTGTTTAAATCGTTAACAATACTTCCCATATTGTTTACAATACACTCGTTAAATTTTTCCATAGTTATTGCATACTAATATATGCAAAATTACTATGAACAAACGATTTTCCAAATAATTCACTGATATGTAAAAATATTCAGTTATATACATACATGGTATTATATGACATTATAACGCGAGTTTGGATCAATTGAAAATTAATTATATCATACCTTCAATTATTTATTGCAAATCAATGATCATTAGTATGATCATAAACAATTAGAATTACAAAAATACATCAATAATGCAAGTGAGAAAATGCTCTTTCATCATAATATTACAATTCATAATCTCGAACTCCATCACTTTCGATTTATTTGTTTACGTAAATAAAAAAAAATATTTTTTTGTCCATAAATACTACAATTTAGCCATATAAACTCTTTACTATCGTTGCGACAAGAAAAGTCGCCACAACTACTTCAATAAATCGAATGACGACCAAGTATACTTTCTACCCTATGCATAGATATATATATATATATATATTTATGGGAATTATAGAAAAAACATCCACATCTACTCACATAAAATAACATTTTTAAATGGCCTATGTGATTTAACAGGACCACAGTTGCAAAAATTAACCACTTTATATAAGCACAGCAATGGAGGACGTGCTGAGTATACGGTGGTCGCATTCATTGTGTGAACTCTCTAATTGTAGTCAACGAAAGTGAGTTAGGACCAAAATGGACGACACTATAAACTTTAAGGAGATATAGTCTGCCGAGAGATACAAATACATCTAAACATTTATACATATATATATATATATATATATATGGTTCATTTTGTAGAAAAGCTTTCAATTGAAAGTGCAGTAGAATAATCAATGGTGCTTGCATTCACTATACATTTTGTTGAGCGTTGAACAAAATACAGATAGTAGCAATATATATTTATATATATTATATATATATATATATATCTATATATATATGTGTGCAAGTGGACTTTTGTCGCGTACGCACCATTTGTTAAATAACGTAAATGTATATGATGTGAATTGCATTGCAAATGATGCATTGAGTGGTCGATGACGGTGACGAGTACGAATGGCATTGTCCGAATCCAACATTGACCTACCAGCAATAACAATCATATATTTCAGTCAATAGTTTTACACACATACTATATTATATAAATCGATACATTTTAAAAGGACAGATCAATATAATGATCTATTTCATTTCATCGTTTCATAGGTTGAAACGAAAAAATAATATTATTTTTCAGTAGATTATCTCGATGTTCAAACGTCTGGTATTCGACACATAATTGATTAAAATTATGCAAAATCGCATGAGAATATGCATTGAAAAAAGTATTAACATATAAGTTATGGACACACTATTATTTGATGAATGTATATATATATATATATATATACAGATTATAGATATGTGACCGAGTGCATGCCAAGGATTTTGACTAACCATATACATGTCGCAGTGAAATAACGGAATGTGAAATTTAATCACATTCCCAGTTAATTAACTTAATAACGAAAGATGTGAAAATCAACAACTGTATAGTGTCTCAACTGTTTTAGTGAAAAGATGAAATAAACAAATGAATATTCGCACAGCTCTATATTATGCCACCAATCAACGACATGTTTTCATAAAAATAAATGAACACTATTATTCATCAATTACAGTTATTAAAAATGTTTCAACCTTCACTGAAAATATTATTTTTGTCTCTAAAAATATCAATTTATATATTTCTCTCATGAATTAATTTCGAATAAACAACTTGTGTTTCAATAATTATTGTTGTATCATCTAGTGAACAATTAATTTTTCACTATCTAAACAATAATATTTCATATTTCACTGAAACAGTTTAGTTTAGTTTTCATTTGATCAAATCATTAATTTTTTTAGGGAAATAACTCTGCACAATTATTGTTTCAACATCTTTCGTAATTTGGTCAGTAAATAACTAGGAATTTGATCAAATTCCACATTGTGTTATTTCACTGAAACATATATATATATGAGAAAATACGAAGTGGACAACAACTTTCTTGGAAGCTGGCACAATATCAATAACCAATCGAAATTGGGTAAAAACAACAAAATATTACGTGACACCAACTTTATAAAGACTAAAAAATAAAAGTCGTCTTGAACAAAGTTTTGGTACTGTTTCGGTACTCATTTGTTTCAATATTATCAGATATTATCCTACTATTTTTCTCTTTGTAAGAATTGGTAGCTGCCAGCAACTATCTCGCACATATAAATCTTTACTATTCATGAAAGTTGACAATTGCTTTCAACTCTCAACTGACGCTACCACAGAAAAGCGATTAGCAAATGAATAAATTTATAAAAGATATCTTTCACTGAAATCTCAATGAGTCAAAAGATGTATAGTTTTCTTAGAAAATTTAGTTAAAGTAATTGTTCCCTATCAATTAATATTTACGCCCTCTCTTTTGTCAGACAAATCCCATCAAATACATGATAATTTTATTTATTCGCGTTCAATATTCCATTCTTTTTATGCGTATCAACATTGAAATGTCTCATTTTCAATTAAACATGAAAAAATAATAACAAGCGATACTATAAAATAAAATAAAATGTTATATTAATTTTTTCATTTTTAACTCACTTATAATTTTGAAAAAATTTTATAATTTATTGAAGCTGAGAAATAATGAAACCATTGTGCATTATACATTTGGTGAAAAACTTTTAAAAATTATTGATCAGTTCATATTATTATATTTATTTACTTCAATTTTTTTCTTTATCTTCCATTAATTTCGAAAAATGAATTAGCTCTCATCTTTTTTCACTATAATATCTGCAGTTCGATGAGCCAAAACGAATACACAGCGAATTAGGCAGTTGTACAAAGAGCGCTGGAGCGTTTGTCCTGCGCACATGTACCTACTTACGCATGAGGGAACAAGACTACTGTCAAACGGAAATACATTCATGTAGTATGTAACCTATATATGTATGTACCGATGTGTATAACATATGTGACAATCCTTATTATTTCGAAGCCACCGCATTATACATTTGACTATATATATATATATATTTGCGGTAGCTACATAAAGCAGTGGAATAAATTTTGCACACTTGTCAGTGGAATATTTATTTTGGAGATGCGATAGAATATTCATTAGCTAAAATTTAACAATATCAACGAGACAGAGACAGATAAATAATATTATATTAATTATTTTTTTATTATGTGCTCGCGCCAAAGACATTTAAGAAGATCCTTTTTATTTTTTTTTCTTACCACCTATATGTATATTAATATAATCAATTCAATACATTTGAAACAGAGGGAAGACTATATATTCTTGGTCTACGAATTATTGGCCAGATGTGCGATATCGAACAGATGTCAAAGACCACTCATTTCTCAGTTCTCATCAAAATACAATTCCTCTTCAAACATAATTACATATATTTATATATTTTAAAGGTGATTGCTAATCACAAATGAAAGTACGATAAATCGAGATAAACAAATATTTAAACATTCCAATATAACATAGAGAAAATGATGATGAGTCTGTGCTCATTCCTGATTTTTAACAATCAAAATAACATTTAAATCAAATATTTAAATTCATAAAATTTATATATGTATATCAACTATACTAAAATAAGGAATTGTACATATTCGACACATAACAGGCAACACACGATTGTTCAAACAAACATTGAAAAACAAAGAACAAACTATATATATATATATATATATATAAATGTATATATTAATACATAGAATAAAGGAGTGAAACACTGCATGAGAAAGAAAGAGATGGAGTGAGAATAGCAAACTATATAGAAATAAGAGAGGGGAAAGAGAATAAATAGATATAGACGAGAGTATGGAGAACAGAGCAGAGCTCCACGTTGTGGCGATATGGAAAGTGCGAGGGAACAAGCGACGTTTCCAAAGAGTCAGGGGACGATGTGTATCTCATGAGTGTGTGTGTGTGTGTGTGTGTGGGTGTTTTTGTGAGCCTGAGTGTGGCACAGCGAAAGCTGAAACAGAACAGGCAGAAGAGAAAATGTGAGGGGTAAAGGGAGAGAGAGAGAGAGAGGGATGATCCCACCCTCGTCGCTTCTCATTCCTCCGCCAACAGAATTCTGGACGCTCCCAACTGCTTCCAACATCTCTGCGCCAACGCACGAGCGCGCCAGTCCACCGGCGACTCTTGAATGGGAACGACGTTTACAGACGTGCCACTTTTACATCACGTTTCTATATACAATTGGACAAACGAAAGAACGTGCTTAAAGCGCGCGCGGATATATCCACTTAGATATTATTTACACCCACCCTTCACGTGCGTATTTAATGTGTCTGTGGTGTTATGTGTACGTGTGGTTATGTCTATGTGTGCGGTGATTGCGATGGAAGTTGTAAATAAATGTGGACATGTTCAATTGCATTAAGATAACAAGGTCTATGTGACTAATCGCATTGTATACTGTACCCCGAGAACAAGATACACGGCATACACATTGTTTCGCCCAAAGGAGGTAAATAATTCACACCGAACAATAAATAACCAAGTGTTAGCAGCTGTACTCGTGGTCTTTTGTTCGTTTATCGCGAATTTCATTCTAACTTGCTTTAGGCACGTTCCAATTTATCCCAATCAATTAATACTCCAATTGATTTTATATATTAATTATAGATAATACAATGCTGCATGAAAGTTTACGCGTGATATTGTTAAATATCGTTTATATTACAAAATGTGCATTTTATTGTTGAGATGTTGTTTTATTGTACAGTTAAATTGATATGCATGGCATTCGTTATATTTGTATTTCACTTCAATTCATATTTGTAAGAAATTGAATGCATTTATGTGTCAAGTGTATTGCAGCAATTTTCGCTTTCACTGTCATTGCTATCTGGTGGTGAATGAACCCGTACAATGAACAATTGTTCACAGGTGCAAGGACCTCTGCAATTCCAAATTCAATAGTCATATTTGTGAAATATTGTGACAAAAAAAAAATTGTAATTGTGCCAAAGAGAAACAAATCATGAATCAATTACTCTACATTACTGAAGAAATATATTTGTGGGAACAATGACAACCACATAGCCGTACGGAATGAAATAAAACAAACAATAGTGCATCATAACTTTATAGATGAACATATAGTTATATATATATATATATATATATATGTATAGATATGTATATATATATATATATATATATATATATATATATATATATATCAACTATATTAATGCAGTTGAAGCCAATCATAGAGAGGATGAATCGATGATAGGTGAATTATATTCCAAGATGAGCGGATTGTAAATTCAATTGATGACAAGAGTGGCTCGTCGAGTGCGAGCATCAGCTCACTGTAGCCCACATTCAATTTCGTGTATAAACAGAAGAGAGGAGAGAGAAAGACGAAAATTGATGAAAAAATAAGATCGACTGTGTGATGTGAAGCATGTTAAGTACAGACAAACGTGTTTCAACTATGGATCAGTGGTATAGCACAAGTTGTGATTGGAACAATTAAAATTTCACATTCATTCCAACTGCTAAACACATTTCATTTTAGGTAAGTTTACAATTTTTATACATATATATATACATGTAAACGTATAGTTTTTCAATAAAAATTATGTTGCATTATCGATGTTGAGTTCAGGCGCGATGGGTAAAATAATCCAAATATAATCAGTGGTCTCAATCACTAATGAATTTGCAATCCAATCGTCAGTTACAATCGAATGCAGTTATATATATATATATATATATGTAGGTGTATCGTGTTGCAGTGGTAATTATCATCGGCATTGCGTCAACGTGTTTATACTGTGGGTGCTAAGCTCCAATTTATTGGAATGCGTACTTGCATTGAATATATATAAATATATATCTCCGTATACCGGTCGAAAGACAAAGTTGAACTATACTGAGTGTTACCATAATTGCAACGGACTATAAACACAAAACAGTAGATTTAACACTCGCGATATTGGTGCAAATAATATATCTACTATCGTACAATTTACTCTTATCTGTAAAATAATTATGGGTGCCATCATTGTATTGAGTTATCATTTTTCAATATAATAAATATTTAAATTGGTCAAGATGTCTATATAATACTTACGACAAATATCATTTTTATTATATAAAATTAACCGACACGTCAACTTATAGAATGAATTTGTTTCATAATTATACCACATTGACAGTTGCATTATTCAAGCTTGATTCTACAAGATTATTGTTCATTGCAATCGATTCATCCGATAATATGGAAAGGCTTATCTGTATACGAAATTACCATATCTAAAATTTGAATCTTCGAAATGTTATATATGTAGGATACATATGTACATAATATATATACATATAATCCTTCAAGTATGATTAACACAACTGACAGTGTGGTTGACATGGTATCGATATAATGCACGTGACACCCCAAGTACAGTGAGTCGGTTCACTTTATATTTCCTCTACCCTTCGTATCTCCAACTCTCGTGTTATTCCACAGAAGATGCGTAGCTGTACCATGTTATACTGTATTAAATTTCGCTTCCTCATCTCTCTCTCTCTCTCCTTCTCTCTCTCTATATATATATATATATATATATATATATATATATATATATAGATGAGAAATGGTTTCACATATGTTGTATTATATAGATATGTCACATTTATACCAATCGATAAAGCACAAATTAGTCCATACAATCTGCAATAATACAAAATGGTTGAAAAATATTTGTTGTTACCAGATATATTGCTGTACATCTATGTATAAACCTCTGTTTTTCTTCCTCTCAATCTTGCTCTCTCTCTCTCTTTCTCCCTCTGTGCCTGTCCCTTCATCTCTGTCTCTCGAGTGATCCTGATGAATGGTGTATTTTACTACTACGCAGAATGACAGTGAATTTTTCCGAAAATTTTCTCCGGCTCAGTTACCACAAGACTTTGGTCATGCCACATCATACATATATAGCATAGCGTGTGTTTTCCGCTAGACTACTATCTCTGTGAAAGTCGATTGGCTCGAATAGAAGTAACGTTGGCGCAAAGCCAAGACATTCGCCCGAATCCATGAACTTTGCCTGACCTCCAGCCTGGTCCCGATACGTCTCTTCGGTAAAGTATAAAAGGGTCTTCCTCTCAATCTTATTCGTTTTTCTATTTTATTTTTTTATTTTTTCAGTTTTTTTTATTTCGCTTTTACCTCGGTCTCTTTGTGGGCGTTTCGCCTTATACTTATATGCATATATACATATATGTCGAATCGTACTAACTATTAGTTGGCTATCCAGTTTCGTTCATGATCTTGATCGAAAATCCGTGCTCAGTTCAATTAGTTCACGTCGATAAACTTTAATTTCGCGAATTTTCTTCAATCCAATAGAAACAGTAAACCGAAATATAGAGGAAAGGGTTGCCGCAATGGACCGTGTTTCCTCGAAGATGACGAGAGTACTTTGCAAATTATCGATCCGTATACCATGAAAGAGATTCAAATGTAATGTCAGGGAATGCAATGGATTGAAACGCCTTGTATATATATATATATATATATATATATATATATATAACCCAAATTCATAGCCAATTTTTTTTCAATACATAACTTTCATAATAATAATTGTATATTTGTTCACCATCAGAGCATTTGATGAACAAATTATTGAACTGTCACAAAAATTATGAAAAGTAAAAGGGACGTTGTAGCATATTGCTTAATATGAATTCGAGATGAAAATCTACATATAATGAATGACAATTTCAATACCGTAATCAAAAATATGAAAATTCACTCAATTCAAATATCTCGTCGAGACATTCATATTCAAAATCCCGAATGTGATATGACATTAACTGGATGGAAAAATCTTTGATTGATATAAAAATGACTATTGATGTGTTTTTGATATTTCTCAATCTTTATGTAATATCCAAGTTAATATTTCAAATGAAAAATACAATTTCGATGATGCTATAATTACACTTTTTATTACGACAAAATACAAATATGTAAGATAATTTTTGCCGTAATATTATTATTGTTAGTTGAGTAAATGATAAAAGAAGAATATTATGCTATTGGAATTTTATGTTTGAAGAAAATGTAAGTGTGAAAAATTTATGAGCGCGAAATACTTAGGAATACAATGAAAAAGCGTTAGAGAGAGGAGAAATTTATTGCAAGTTCTGAATTTTCAAACACTATATTGAATATGGTATTTGGATATGTGTACATCAGTATTCAAGTTAAGTGACCCAAGAAATTAAAGTGGATTATGTCAAAAGAATTAGCAGTTAATTTTCCTTTCCGTGGTATATAAATCAAAAACAGGCAACAATTGAATTATCAATATATATTTATTAATCCCGAGTCAATGGCTCAAAACTGCTATGCTATGTAGGATTTTCAATTTATTTATGATAGCTGAAATATATATATATTTCAATACAGTCAACACCACAATAACAATAACACTCCAAGTCCACGTATCACTGAACAAAAAAGGCAGATTGTACAAAAAAAAAATTAATTTGTTTGCCATATTGTCACAATGAGAATATTCGTTGAATGTTGACAAAATCATTGATCGTAAAACCATGCTGCTATTGAGGTAATAACGGCTTGAGTTTTATATATCTTTTCAATCAATTAATACGCTATTTCGTCTATTGATATTGAAAATAATACAACTTTCAATAGTAAAAGCACGATAACGTCGTTTCAATAAATAATGAGCTATACATTCATGAAACTATAATTGTTACAAATGTATCGAAGCTGCCATTGTAGTGGCGGTATGCGAACAATATTCAATCCTACTTATTGTATTGTGACAATGATATTTTATTAAAGCGAAAATCAATGCTGAACACTCTCTCTGTTAAAGCAATATAGCAAGATAATTGAATCCTAGCAATAAAATATTTCAAGTTTTTTAATAAAATTTTATTTCATATCGATATTCACTTTTACAAATTCACGCAATTGCGGAATAATAATCCTCAAACTATTCAAATTACTCGCCATTTTTCATTCATTATTTTATTCATTTTATTTCTTTATGAATATTATCTACAAATATTGTCTATCGATAAAAAAAAAATTTTCCTTAAATCCCACGCACAATTTGTCGCGCGAGTTACGTCAATTTCATGAAATTTGTGGCCTTAACTTTTATTAGAAAAGTTATTGGGCGCCACATCAAATTATGCGGATGTTGATCCATGTCGACGTGACAAAAAGTTGTTTAACTGTACATGCGAGCGTGAGCATACGTGTGTGTACACGGTCGTTGGATCGAGACTATATCTTTTTTATGATAAAACAAAGAGCAAAAAACACACTAAAAACATCATAATGAACATAGATAACAATTTGCCAATTCTGTGATCCAACTATTTTTGAGATCGTGCGATTTATATATAGGACCGACGTAACTACTAACTATTACGTCAATAACTGTTCTAAAATGCATATTTCAATTCTCATTTCATATCTCCTGATAAGCCTAAATGACAATCCCGATGCAAAAATAGATATCTCTCTGAGTATTAAGAGTTTCACCCAAATCTAGACACCAAACTTCAATCAAGCCTTGAACGTCACTGTTCACCAATTCATTTATCGATAGTATTGTTTACATGATAATTCTAACAAAACGGTTTATATCACAATTGATTCATTGACAAAAAAAATAACATGTGCTGCATATACGTATACGTATACATTGCAATTACCAATCATCCACTACACTCTAAAAAATTTCGTTGCAAATTTTTTAGAATGAAGAAATTGCTCACTTATAGCTAGCTAGCTACGTTAATCATCAATGTCCCCGGCCATTCGTGTGTCACACTTTTTGTATGTAATTGAATTTTTATTCAATATATTAATGGTGATGTCGGTGAAAATTACTCATGTGAAATTATTTCAGAATTTTAATTAAATTGTCATTTTTTTCTACACTAAATAAGAATATTTTCCGATGAAGTGACAAGTACATAAATTAATTACATATTGTTAACAATGGAATGATTATATATATATATATATCTAATAAGATGACAAAAGATTTTTATCAGACAACCAGCTTTGAATGCCACAATCGTTAATGATCTCAATCATATCTAAACGCAACAACACTTCTTTTCCGTTTACCCACTGATTGAATATTTTGTAACTCGGGTAATTCAAATGACGTGAAATAAATTGATTCGTAGTATAACATTGATGGCCAATCTTAATTAAAGCTCGTATCAGATTCCATCCGACAGTTTAACAGGTTGATACAATTTACAATAATGACTGTGAGTCAGGTGTCTAGGAGCGACTACTGTTAATCCAGTCAAATACCAAATTAGTCTTTCCAAAATCTAGTAAAGGCCCTGTTTGAGATAAAATTGATGATAAGTAATTTTTTTTTATCGACATTAGTACATGTGATACATGAAGTTTTAGCAACACGTTTGCAATATCATCTCTTTATTAATCGATTACATTTAGTAAGCCGATGTAATGGAAAATATAAATTTAAACACTATATTATAAGTATATCTATTTATTGGTGACACTGAAAATCAAAAGTACGGGCGGAATATATAATGGTTTTTTTTTTCAGCAGAGCGCACAGATTTTTGGTTGCCGCCCGAAGCCTGTAATCAAGTCAGATAAATACTACAATTCTAGGGGCTTGTAAATATTGGCTACGGCAATAAATTTCGTTTGCACGAATTTACGGCTTGGTGATTGAATGTGACGTCGAGAGAGCGAGAAGTGTTTGGAGGTAGGGTGAAGGGAGTATACTTTAGAATATACTGTATACATATATGTATAGAGCTGAAACATATAGAGGCCGAGGTAGACAAACGGCGAGAGGGTTGAAGCACAGTAGAGAAGCAAATAAGTGGGCAAAGAGCGCACGTGAATTCACACAGTATCTACTGGCAAAGGCCTCCCCTCTCTAAACAAGCTCTATACAGTCGAATTTATCGGTAGAGTTTTACAAAAACTCAACGCCCTATCAAAGCTATAGCGAATTACTCTAGCAGTATATTGTGTCAATAAAAGTTGCTCACATTTTCATTTAAATTCATCAGTAAAACCATCAGAAAGTAACAGCTTGATATACGCTATGAATTGACATTAATTTTGTCACCATTCACCATTCATTTCACACTTTCAATGACTCGATGATATTATCATAAATAGGCGAGGGTTTTCTTTTATTTTTTTGAAAAGACTCATTGATTGGAAGCGTCACATCAATATAATTATTATAAGAGTATGAGAGTTTCAATTAATGAAAGTGAATGAAAAGAAGTGAATAATAATATTCATTCGGAACGTCATTTTCAATAATATGAAAATAAATCTAATGTTTGTGAAGGTCATGTACATAAAAAATGTGTTTTTTCACTGCTGTCCAGATGCCATCACGGAAAGACATTGCATTTAATTGATATATTTTTATTCAATTTGTTTATCTATTCATCAACTGGTCAAAATGAAACTGATTGAACAGTAATACCACAAGATATAAATTTGAATATCCTGTCTGCGAATGTCTAATTTCAAACTACAAATGACAATTTAGAGGAAATTGAATTCAGCTATACGCTAATAACAGACATTGGCCGCCAGTCACATCGAATTGAGTAATTAAATGAAATATATTTTCAATTCATAATATTTCATATTATATTATTACATAATTTAGTATTGAAATAGAGTTGAATAATGATTATGATATTCGGATTATTTCATTGATAATTACTACAAATTCGTTTGCATCTGTCAAAACAGTTCTTTTCCGCTTTGTGTATCAAAGTTAAATCCTCAACATTAATTTCTCAGCTACGCGATATTTGAATGTGAACCATTTCATATTTATCTTTGCCATATCATCGATAATAATAATCAATTAATATTGTTTATATTCCAATATATATTCAATGGTTAACTTTTTCTCAATTTATATGATGTTACACCATTAGGTAGTATAAATAAAAATATTGTGAAGATATATTGCAAATTTATTTTATTCTATCAGACTCTTTCATTTTGACATTGCATGAATAGCAGCTCAATAAAATTTTTTTCCAAACTTCAAATTGTAATCAAACTGTGGATAATAAGGCATTGGCGATAATGACAACATCGAATCATCGATCTAAAAACGCAATAGCAATATAAAATTCAAAGGTCATGACATTTTACCCATCAACTTCTTAATATAGAAATAATATATAGGTACATATTCGTTTTTCAATAAATCCTCAGTGTTTTATCGTCGCATCTCAACACACATCCGATGGGAATTAATAGTAAATTTCGGGCTGAGTACGTGAATATTTTTATTTTTTCTCTATTTGTAATGAATGGCCGTATATTGTGGAGAAAAATTTATCCGGAAGGGACGAAAAGCTGTTAGCCGGTTACGATCGTGCACACGTTGTCGTTAATAGAGCCACGACGGAAATTGGTTCCAAGTCCCCAACTCTCCCGCGGTATTTCCACCCAACATTTGGTGCATTTAACGTTACACACTCATTCTCCCATTGCTATAGCAATAAAACGTGAATATAAGAGAATCTCCAGTCTTCTTTTTCCTTACCCCCAGTATATGCCGCATGCCGTGTTGCCGCCATAAAAAAAAAACGCCGGAAATCCATGCGACAATTGACCCGCACACCCACTCTACTGATAAAATTAATTACTCAATAAAAAGTTAATTGAATGCTTTTCTCTCCTTCTTCCTAGGGTTTATACACATATATATATATAACCTTATACATCCACAAAGTGTTGCTGTTTTGCCACATTATTACAAGTAAATGTTGTACAATTGTCTGTGTGAGAAGAAAAGCATCGTACAATCTATTGATATTAACTCTGAAAATTACTAAATTAAAGGTAACAACAATATTATTTACATTCGTCTCGATAATTTGCATTCCATTAATTGTATACTGCGTAAAAAGCTTTATAGAATTCACCATAATTATTCAACTAGTCAAAATGATATTTTCTATTTGGTAAATAGAAATAAATTAAGATGAAATTTTTTAAAATCTACTTTGAAAATTGTACACAAAATTTCAAATGTGCAAAGTAAATTTTTATTCATACAATAATTTATGGACAGTTAATTATGTTATTATAATTCGGCGATAATTCAAATATATTTCAATGATGTTTGTCGACCATTACATTTAACCGTTTGGGAATTTTTGGTTTCTTATCTATTTCTTGTTGCTTGTTATTTCGAGTATCGAAGTCAAGTCACCCATACTTGTATCCAATTCAACCTGGATTAAAACTTATAGACAGCATTTCCAATCAAGATAATCACCAATGCCATTTATCATCCTGAAATTAAAACAATTTAAACGATTCGTGCTCCATCACAATACTTGATATTCGATCAATCAAAATATTTCTCACCACAGATGGCACGCAACACTATAAATTGGTACATAAAACGTGTTTCATTTTATCATGCAATTGTATACGATGCATTTATAAAATTTCCATCACGTAATTTGATTCAAATTTTGTAAGTATAAATTAATTTCAATTCACATCACGATTTGCCCAAATTTACTATGCACAAAAATTCACATAGTTGTACAGCTGGAAAATGAACAAATGACCACCTACTGTGTTTACCATATTCCATAAATTAATATCTCACTAGTTCATCTTCAATTAGGTAATAAGACAAAATTATCGATTGTAGTTATATAATTTAGCAGGCCATTGTTTGGGGGCACGATTGTATGTCAAAGTTACATTGAATCATCTTAAACCTGATGTGGAATAGTGATGTGATCAGGATTCTACTATGAACTTCTTCTCCAGTCGTTAAAATTTACAAAAATCACTCGCTACTTCACCTTATATCTCTACCTACCATAATTGTAACCCCAAACGTGTAAAATAAATTACGTTAGCTAATGCATCAGTGAAGTTAAACTTTACAGTAGAAAATACCTGAAGCAAACTTCGTGGTTAGCTCTTCAGACACAATGTGCAGATAACGCGAAGTGAATTTAGACTAAGTTCACATGTTTGTATACGTCATCCGCTATATACCAGAGAGAGATTTTATCGTCAACACTGCGGATTTTCTATAAATAAAGATAAATCTTTTGTATAACACCCTCTGTCTAAGATAAAAATAAATTTAATGCATCCTCTATACACACAAGCAGTAGCTCTCATCGTTCGCCACCTTCCCTCCATTTTTATACAACAAACACGCACAAAATTATATGGAAAACACACAAATAGCTACAGTGATTCCTTGAAACCACACGCGTCTATGAATATCCCCGCGTATGAGACGACACGAACAGAGTGCCATGGAGGACAGTGCACCCTATATGTGTATATATACAAATATATATTATTTGCATACAGATGTGTATGGTCTGTTGTGTCGTTTATATCTTTGCAATGAACGAACGGCCAATCGTTGACCCGACATCTTTGAAATAGGAATTACCGCTCAAGTCCAAGTAATGGGCTTGTATAAGTGATTCAACTCACGCAATATTCTATACACACATATACACACACACACACACTTGCATATAACGCATACATATGATTCAGTAATCCCAAATTTTATTCGCATCGGCACGCTCTTGCGTGACAGCTGCTGAAATACACACACTTTATTCCCAGTCAAATACTTATTGTAAGGCAAAATATAATTTTATAAATATGCATGGATGTAAAAAATATAAAGTAGAAATTATTCTTCAGAACGATTAATATTTATTAAAAAATTGAGACCCATCGTGTGGACGTAGACACGTGCGTGAAATAGCGTAACTATGCATATGCATACATATATATATGTATATAGAAATGTGTGTGAGGAATGAAAAGACACTGCACACATGCGCTTATGCGATCTATGCTAATTAGAATGATAACGAGGTCGGAGTTAGTGAGATGAAGGCGAAAGAATAAAAAATAAAAAAAAACGAACGAACGAAGCGAAATTAGAAGAGAGGGAGAGAGGGGCGCGGCTAGCGCGAAATTGGAATTGGGGTTTAGAAAGGACAGGTTGCTGCTCATGGTGCTGTAAGAGAGTAATATCTACGAAACGACCCATACTCAATGAGCTTTATATCTCCATTCTATCTCTTACGTCAATGATTCTTTGTAGACTTACAAAAGCGAAGCAAACAAATAAGAGAGCCTTCGTTAACGAACCAAGATTTTTTTCTTCTATTTTTTTCTAGTCCATTCTCTTCGCTTTTCATCATATGAAATTCACCCATCTTCTTCACTTTCGATCAAATGCAAAAGCCGCATCCATTTATTTTCTCGGACTTGGCAATTTTTCACCATACAACCCACTCATAAATTTCTCATTCAGTCATTATTCATTTTATATATATATCTATATCACTTCTCAACGTGCGTATCATTTCCTTTTTTTTTTTTTTTTCATAATTATTCCATTTTATCATTTGTGTCTATACAAATTTGCAACAATATATGCAACAATCTATCTGCTTATGCATTTTAAATTCAACGAAACGGGAGAGAAACTTTTTTTCAACCTCATGTACATATATATATATATATGAATTTATGTATATGAACAGTGAAAGAGGTATATAGAAAATTGCGTAACTCATCATATACTCTATATACAAACTATGAAACATTTTACTAGATAAAAACCACAGGGAAAGAGTAAAAGCGGAGAGAAGAGAGAGATGAGGGAGACAATAAGGACCTTCAAGAGATGCAGCGTAGAAAGAGTTGAATGAGGATGAAATACCATGCCGCAAATAAATTGAAACGACCGCGGGCACCTCGACCTGCATCCACCTATACTCATATCATGCAAAAATATTATACCACATTGGTACACCACTGAAAATTATATACATATATATCATTCTTTTTGATGTAGATACAAATTCCATATTTTAGTATAACGATGAATTATATATATCGTCGGTTTGGAACAAGACCATCACAACTTGAAATTATGAAATTTTCAGGAGAGGTATTTAAAGATTTCACTGAAGGCGTTACATAGGTCTAGCAGCGCCAAATATGCGCTAAAAGAAAATTTTTTTTTACTAGGAATGACAATAGAAATTAATAGAAATATATAGTGAACATTGGTTATTGGTATTTAAACATTATAAAAAAATTTATTCCCACTTTATTTCTACAAAAATTGGTATATAAAAAATCGATTGTCTTGAAACTACTTTTTTCGAAATCGTTTTCTCTATTGTTTGTTGAGCTGGACTTTTGAATTTCGAAAAATTTAACCATTTATAGCAGTTTAAATAATAAATATGAGTTTTGTATTATAAATTTATAGTTTGATTATTTTTATGAAACTTTCATATGAAAATATCAAAATTCCGTTTCGACACAGTATAGAGAAAACGATTTGCAATACAGTAATTTTTGTAAAAATAAAATGGAATAAATTTTTTTATAATGTTCAAATATCAATAAACAATATATACTATTTCTTTTTATAAATTTCTATTGTTATCCCTACTAAAAAAAAATTTTGTTTTAGTGTATTTTTGGCGCTGCTGGACGCATGCGACCCCTTAATAATGATGACTTAGAAACAATGTAAAAAACGAAGGAAAGCGAAAGTTTTGTATTTGTGTAAAATGAAAACTTTACAAAACAAACAGTCTACATCTCATAAATGCATTCTGTCACTTTTTCCATTTATCCATCGCTGAATAAACTACAACTTTTGACTCTCTTCCACATAAAAATATACACAAATTAGAGTTGTTCCATCATGAAAACAGAAAAATGAAAATTTTTGAATTGTAACATAGATATTCAAGACATTGATATTGTCTTGTTTCAACCCGACAATATGTGGATAGACTTTTGAAATTAATGAACGTGATATAAATGTGTATATAAAGCCTCATTTATTTTATTCGTTGCAATAATAATATATTGGTATTTGTGCTATGTTCACTATATACACACACACGCAATATCAAACGAGACTTCGTGTCTGGATGTACTAGTCGGTGGCATTTGAAAGCTATCTGATAATGTGTAATGGGAGAAAGAAGAGGCGAATGTACGAGTAGAGAAGACCCCCTTAATGCATGACCACTTTATTCGATAAATATGTTACTATACCGGGTGTTGGCCATTATACCTCATAACCATCATTTCGTGGCGCATTGTTCTGTACATCTATTGTTTTATATGTGCTGAATTACATTTAATTAGTTATCACCGAACAGAATTGCAATGGTAAATTTCTTTCTATTGAATGGACAGTACAATTAATATAAAACCGAAATTGAATTAAAACTAAATAATAATTAATTATACATGTATTGTGTGTGACGGCAGGAAAAAGTTTTCTTTTTGTTTGATTTTGTTTTATAATATTCGAAATATTAAATAAATAAAAATTTCACAGAAATGATTTTACACTAAAAAAATTATTATGTTGAATTATTAATGGAGATATATACATAAATGTTTGGGGAAAATAATATGTAATCACTAAAGATATTCTCGGTAAATACCGGAATACATGATTACTGCATTCGAAAAATTTTCTAATGTTTACATATTATTTCACATCAACGATCGCCAATCATATATTCAACATAATAATTTTCAGCGTGAAGTTATGTCTGTGTTTAATAAAAATTTTTCCATTCGAAATTGAGTTGGATTGTAAAAACTTCGTACACATCATTTGCATGTAATTTTATAATACGGACATTTCATATATAGCGCTATGTATATATATATATTTTTTTTCTTTGCTCTTACCCTCTCAAATCGTTCTATATGATGTAAAAAATTTCCTTACAAAAATTGAGTGCGTTAGCTCAATTCTAAGAGGTCACCATTTTTTTCTAGTTTCCCATTTGATTAACATGGGCAAATTTTGATTTTTGTACAAATTGAAATTACATGTAATAACTCAATTTTTTTTTCAAATAATCATAATATATTCTTAAAGCTGATTCTTTAAGCTTTTCAAAACTGTATAATAACGTATTATTATCACAATTAGAAGACCAGTTTAAGCCATCTGAAAAATATTTCATTTCCCCGTAGTAAGAAATTTTCTAATTGTGATAATAATGTGCTATTATACAGTTTTGGAAAACTTAAAGAGTCAACTTTAAGAATATATCATAGTTATTTGAAAAAGAATTGAGTAGATTACATGTAATTTCAGTTTGAATAAAAATCAAAATTTTCCCATGTGAATCAAATGAGAAAGTAAAATAAAAATAGCGACCTCTTACAGTTGAGCTGCAGCTTTCATTTTTTGTGAAAATTTCTTTTTACAACATAAAGAAACATTTGAGAAGGTAAGAGCAAAAAATAAATAAAAACTTTTCTAAAGCTACTCTAATATATATACATATATATATATTGTTTAGCTAAGTTTTATACATTTTCACACCATGATATCTGCGATGTATAGTTTATTTTTAACATCTCTCCATAAGGCTCGTCTTTTCAATGCCTTTGGGTAATCTCTATACTGTTCCATTCACCATTTTAACGTCTATATATCAGACTTACACTAAGCCGATCTTATTCAGCCAATGTATACAGTCGATTGAATTTCATCGCGACTTTCAGTCATCACTCATTGAAATAAAAACAATAGAACCCCTTTTGTATTTGGCTCCACTTCCGCAACAGACAAATATTATCCTCACTTCCGATCTACCATGTGATCATTTGAAGTTATGTTCGAATACTCTGTGCCAAACATAACTCCCCTAAACTTCTCCATTTACTCCATTTAAAATAGAGAAATATATCTGTGTGACTCTATTCTTAAATCAAAGTAGTGGTGGTGGTGGTGGTGATGGTAGTGGGGGCACCTTCTGCATTTGATATTCCAAGAATGGAGATACACGTGGCCGTTGGCATCCGTTTCGTCAATTTCATTGTGTTCCTTTACAATTTTTTCCTATTGTTCGATAAACACCGGCATTTTTTTTTATCCTGAATATTACGAATGAATTATCTTGATGATTGCACTTTTGAAATTATCTATTGTATA